>JAYKTE010597074.1:0-18207 GCA_036873565.1 Xipholeptos notoides | reverse complement strand
TTATTGTTATTATTGTTGTTTTTCATATTATGTATATTTTTCACATGCATTATATACATGGTGATCCCTAAAAATTGGTTAAAATGTTCTTTTAACAATCCAATAAAAAGTGATGAAAAAAATTATTCATAATAATTGAAATCTTAAAACATTCCATTTAAGAAACGGTGATGGAATTTTCATTTTTTAAAAATGATGTCATGTAGATGTTGTCCTCCTGTGCGAATATATTCTTGAAATCTGTTGAGATTCCCCATTGACTGCTGCACAACTCAGCTGTTGTTCGTTCCACTGATCCATGGTTACTAAAATGGCTGAATGTTTACTTGCCCAAGGTTACTGGCTTAAAGTGTTTCCTCTTGAATATGTCTGGTAAAAACTTTAAAAATTCCTGGTCATCCTGTATATTACTTTAGCTTATAATTGGGACCCTGAAATCAATTATCACTTTGAATTTTCACAGTAAACTTATGAGCAATGATACTTGAGAGTTGAGTACACATTCTCTAAAGTGAACTAAAAAATGACTGCAGCCATATTCCCAAACGCTGATTAGAGTTTGTGTCCAAAACACTTTAGTATTGAATGACGATTTAACCTAACTCATAATAATTGTTGCAAGTTATAAAAAAAAATGAAAAAACAAATAAACTTGTTTCATTACCACCTTTAATACTTTCTAAACAATCCAATACATGAAGTTGATAGTTCCAAAACATATTATAAATACGGGTGAAATGTGTTTCATTAGTAACTTTAAAAAATTCTCACAATTTTGGGGGTTAATACATGTATGTGTATGAATGTATAAATATGCTAATAGAAAAATAGTGTTCCTAACAGGGTTATGAAGAAATTACATAATTCTAGTGAACTTTACAAATTCAACATAAGTGTGTTTATATATAGATACATACCACATTGATATGTATGTATAAGAGCAGGAAGTTGGTTGACTTTCTAGCTTCACATAACCCTCAATGACAAATATCAGCTATAATGAACTTCCTCAAACAATGATATAGGAATGGTTTCAAAATATGTCCACATCCATATAAAACTTAACCAATCCTCAACACAAAATATTCCTTCTACTGAGTAGCTTCTTGCTTTTTAATTGCCACAACAGAATAAGAATAAGCACTACTAAAATAATAGCCAAAACAAAAACCAATACTGAAAAGAGAAAAAGAGAAATAGTAAAAAGTAACAGTTGATAAGCATTTAGTACAGCCTCCATTGAGACCATTGCTACAACTTCTTACATTCGAGTGCTAGTGGGTGCAACTAATACAAATTAGATAGAAGTATTATACATTATTCTACTGAAGATAAACATACATTTTGGAGCATGTTTAAGATTGTAAATAAAGGTTGCACAAAACATAATTACAGAATATGCATGCTTTTATGCAAATTTCTTATTTCAATTGTTTGGGTTTCTTTTGTTTTTTTTAATTAGCATTAGAGCAAGGACACAATTATAACACCAAATACTTAAAAGAAAAGTTTGGCTATTGATAAATATGCTCCTGGCTTTTCTTTTCATGATTAAAAAGATTAAGATTTAGTTAAAATTTGATTTTTTAATTTTTTATTCAAGGTACTTTACCAAGGCATTATGCATTTTTTGAATATATATCAGAGGAAATTTTACTTAAAATTCAATTTTTTATATTTATATTTTGCCTGAATGATTCTGTTAATTACATCATCAGAATACAATTTTGAAGCAATTTTTGGATTAGTGAATTAGAATCCTGACTAATCAAGCAAGAAGTCTGGCACTTAAACTTAGATTAGCAGAATAGCCAGATAAAAATTAAGCACCTTACATCAGCTAGATTCACTCTATAATAATGCCTTTTCTAGGAGCTGTCTGTTATTTGGGGTATTTTTCTAATATGGTAAATTTTTAGATTATTGTATTAACTCATGATCATATTTAAACTTGGTAATATATTGTTTTACCTCAATATCAAATAACTTTGAGCAATAAATATTTCAAAAAACTTTTCCCCCACATACTTCATAACAATTTGAAAAATCACCAAATCTAGTAGATCATTACCTAAGTGGTATAAGGCAAGAAAATTGAAAATTAATCAGAATTAAAAAATCAAAATTCACTCAGATTCCAAAACAAAGCTGGCTGGATGAAAAATGTTTGTTTGTGTTTTACGGCATATCAACCATTTTAGGTCATTTAATGCCGAGAACATTCATTTTTGGTAAACGTTAGGATGAAAAATGTAGGTCATTTAATGGTTTTGTATTTTGTAAATATTACTAAACAAAATCTCAGCTCAAAATAAAATATTTGTTTTGATTAAGGTTTTGGGTTGAGAAATATTTTTTGTAAATACTTTGAACCAAAAAATTAAATTTGTTTATTTAGGATGAATTTTATTGAAATAGTTGATTTTACAAATATCGGCAATAATTATTGAATTTGAATAATTTTTAGTTCAAGTTGTTTTTTTAAAATAATTGATGATGTAATAATTTATTATTTAAACATTGAATTTTTGGCAAAAAGTTAGTTGTCATCCGGGCCAGTTTTGGTTCGGGCTGTCCACAGACGAACAGACAGCTCTGGGTTGTAGAAATAGACATGGTTGACCAGCAAGGCAAGTTAGCAGCAAGAATAATTAACCAGAAGCTTAACAATTAAATTAAATGAAAACTTACCAATTGAAATGTATTACTTTTCAAGACATTCTTCAGTTTTTAAAGGCTTAAATTTACATAAGTTTAAAGATTACCTAATTAGAAATGTCTGATTTCTAGTTTATATTAAATAAAAATTAGATTATTTTAAAAACTAATTAGAAATTCTTGAATAAAAAAAATAAAAAATCACTTTGAATAATTTAAACTTTTTGAAAATATTTGAAATTTTTTGGTACAGTTGTGGAAAATTTTTTTTTAAAATATCATCAATTAAACAAATAAATATTTTTAAACGTATTCTTCTTATTTTAAAGAATATCCTACAATACAAAAAAAAAATGCAGCTTATGATATTTTAAGAAAAAACAATTTATATACTTTTTTCAACAACAAACTCCCCCACCCCACACAAAAATTTGAGTCAATGAAGAATAAAAAATTGAATGGTAAAACTTTTTTATTATATTTAGTCTAAATTTTGTACAAATTGTAATTACTGCAGTGAAGTTTTCAATTGACCTAAATGCACCCTGCAATGCAATATTTTCCATTGTTTTTATAATAAACAATATCAAAAGGTGTATTTCTATACATATTTTGAAGCCTGAAGATAAAACAATTTGGTACTCTGCTGCATGGTCCCATCACAAACACATGTTTTCTTTATTTACCTAAACTTAATTTGTTTATTTACTTCCCCAAATTTAACTTTAATCTATTTGTTTTTTGCACTATTCAACATTTTTAATTTGTTAATTTATTTACCTAAATAATTTTTGTGTTTTTAATTTTTTTTTTAAGTAACTAAAGATTTTTTTGTGAGTACACTAATAAACATATTATGTCATATACAAAATAAAAATGTTGAATGGTGCAAAAAAAAAGCAATGGATTAAAGCTGAAATTAAACAAAAATAAAGATAAAGTAAAATGAACTTAGGTAAGTAAATAAACAAATTAAATATAGATAAAAAGTAAACCAATGAAAAATATTGAATGGTGTGCACATGCGTTGTTAAAATTTGAAATTAAAAATGTGTTTAAGCAATGAGTACCAATAATTCATACTGAATTTATCTGAAATCAAGAATCAATACAAAATATTTGTTGGGGTGACACCCCTGCAGTTGACTGACGATGGACTGTGCAATACGTCACTTCCGGTAGCCAGTTCTGACTACTGGCAGAAGTTAGTCAAATTTCAGACTGGGCAGAGTGGAGGTCTGCCTTCTGTGTACTCTAGCTGAGCGGAGTCACTGCTCAGCAATGTTCCACTTGTATATTGTGTTAATTCATTTCTTATATTCTCAGATTCTGTGTTTCCTTGTTTTGTTAGTCAAACACTACATCACAACAATTGGCAAGGGAGGACTTGATTTGCTGCTTTGTCTGCTTTTTCATTTATACGGATACCGATATGGCTTGGGATCCAGCAGAAGATTATATCTATCTTCTATTAGGTTGTTTAACCTATTTAGTAATTTTGTAATCAAGGGGTCTGTCATTTACTTTTTTTTCAGTAATATAAGCACTGATAAAGAGTCTGCAGCTATGAGACATCGATGGTGTTCATTTGATGCTATTTTATTTAGTACCAAGTCAATGCCAGATATTTCTGCACACAGAGGCTCCATCTGGGAGTCTTCTCTTTATTTTTATTTTTTGATGGATGGCCACGTATCCTGCTCTTTCTCCATTTTTTGATCCATTGGTATAGATTTGTAAATATTCTGAGTATTTATTTTTAATGTTGAACAGTTCTTCAGGAATAATTGAAGGGTGAATTTTTGTTTTTGAGTGCTTGTTTAGTTTTAATATTATGGATGGGTGTTTAATCATCCAGGGTGGGGATTTTGATTTGATAGATTCATGGATTTTTATTGTATCTATCTTAGCTTCTGTGAGGAAGTCTTTTATACAGAGACTGAATGGTTTGATAGTACTTTCGTTTTCGTTGAAAAGGTTTGTGTATTGTGGGTGGAAAACACATTTGTTTGCAGGGTTTGATGGACATGAGAGTTGCAGTGCAATATATTTTTTCATCTTAGTGTCAATGGTGAATTGTTAGTATACAAGCTTTACATCGGGGAGGTGATAAAGTTTCTCGAGCCGTTACTACGCTATTGGTTTGGAATATTAATCAGGACTAGAAGAGTCTGTGGACATTCCACAGTAGTTGAAATATTAGAAAGTAAATTTAACATTCTCAAATTTAAACAAATCTTGAGAAAGGGTTCAAAACTGCAAATTAATTGCTTAGAACATTTTTTAAAAAAATCATGAGACTCAGAATTAAACAAAATGAAATTTTTTTTTTAAATTTAGATTTCTCTTTTAGGAAAAATAATTTATAAATAGAAAATAAGGAGTGAGGTTGGAGCAGTGGGAAAAAGCTTGGTCTTTGGAATCATATTACTTGAGTTCAAATCTCAGTCAAATCCGCTACATTCACTTTCAGCCGTCTCGGGCAGATGAGGCTTGTTAACTCGGGAGAGTAATTCATCTAGGTGAAGGGCAACACTGATTACAAATACCCAGGATTATAATGAGCATACAAATGGCCTTGTGCCTAATTTGGTTTGGTGCTCAACCAAGTAAGTATAATAGAAATAATAATGATAAAATAATAGTAAATATAATATAAATAATAATAATAATAATAATAAAATAATAATAAAATTTTGTTAATTTCTTAAAAATATTGTTTATTTGTAAAAAAAATTCTGTTATTCTTTATTTACATTCAGCAATAAGATGGTGGTTATGGAGATATCGTCCCAGATCCTGTTTTGTCGCTAGTGGGTTCAAGTGCGTTGAGTGCTGTTTTGTTTCGTTATTTTTAAATCCTTCAATTAATGAAGTAATATTACAGACAAACAATGATTTGTTTGAAAATATGTGTGTGCGTGCAGTGCAGATTTCCTTCATGGTTTTCAAAAATCTTACAATTCAACAAACAAGACACAACACCATAACACTGAACATATTGAAATATAAAACTCATTTATTATGCGGAAACTATAACTCGCTCTATCCCGATTATGTTGAGGCCAAATGTATTCTATTTATTTTTTTATTTTTATTTATACAGGTTTTGTTAAAGAGAACTTTAATCCCATTTTTTAAAGAATTTTCTTTTCTATTTTGTTTTGTTTTTGAACAAGGGCCTTTGTCTTAGATTCTAGTGTTCTTATGTAGTCTCCCAACTTTCCAAATGTTTTCGGTCTTCCTTGACCATCTTTAAATGAAACCTATAATGCATAAAATTCTGCCTAAATCTTACAAGGTACTGTTGGAAATTCTGCAGATATATCAAAGCACCCTTTATTGGCTAATTGAATTGTACATTGTCTTTGTGTCAATCATTCTTATTGGTCGAATTGCAACTGCCTACGTCACTGGCAATTAGCGGGCTTTTCAACGTTAAGTTCCAGAGAAATTGTTGTGGGACTCACATTTTATTCCTCCTAATATGGGGGTATTTGGCACCTTTACTTTTAGTTCACATGGGACTTTTTAAGCCTAAATAATTAGGCAAATTTATCTTTATGTATTGTCTCCCAGAGACTTTTAGGCCTAGGCAGTCTTTATTGACAGTTGTCGCTTAATGAACTTTATTATGAACTATCACTTCACTTCACTTCACTTCACTGCACACTGGTGGAGGTGGAGGTGGACTGACTGCATGTTTCGACGAATGTTGAGTTTTTATTACAGCAGAAGGGCATGTTGTTCGCCTATTTTCTGTCGACGACGAAAATTCCAGCGACTTCGAAACAGAACTGAATCCCAGGAGGTGACTGATAGACTCCAGCAGGAGCACTGAGAAGTAGAGAAGACTAACAAACTGTAACCGAATAGGTGTTTACGTTATTACCAGCTTTAGTGGCAGCAAAATATGGTAAAATTAAATTTTGCAATGAAGAATCGAATAAAGTTTTGTTGAATTTTATAAGGTTATGCTTTGTTATTTGTATTATTGTGTTTTTTTGCCTCTGCCGGAGTTAAGCATTTGAAAAGAAATTCTTACGATGGATATTCTATGAATGTTATTGTTTTTTCTTTCATTTATGGAATAAAACCTCCCACGCAAAAGAGTTATTTTGTTTTTATACCGAAAATATACATAAATAAAAACAAATGACCAATTTTTTTTTTTTCAACTAGTGATAAATCTAAAATCCAGAAGCTTTACCAGCTGATCGTAAAAAAAATAAAAATTACACTTCTGACTGACTGCACTGAGTGAATGCACTCATTGCACTCCACTTCTTGTGCAGTAAGTCAGTGCCACTGCAGTTAAATCGTTACTATTCCATAATCTATTTACGTTTTTCTTACTTGTAACAATTGGACAATAAATAAAGCAAACTAAATTGAATTTTTAAACAGAGACAAAAGAAATTATTCTTAAGAGTTCGGAATATGGAAGTAAATCTGTTTTTATTTTCGAGGAAAGGCATTTCCAATCTTTGGCCAAGAAAAAAAAAATCCATCTTTAAATTATGATTAAAAAATACTTTGTCTTAACTTAGAAAGAAACTGAAAAATTAAATGCTCAATTAATTTAGCGATCCTTAACGACAAAGGTGTTAGATTTAAGGTTAGCATGGACCTGGACCATTATTGTTATTAGTAGCGAGTGGCACTGGACCAGAAGACCACCACCACTACTGGAACAGTGAACACATTCGTAGAGATTGAATAAATGAATGCGCTGCTGCAGAGAGAATAGAAAAAACTCTGTAGTCGAGTTCCAAAATTCCAAGTTAAGATCATAATATGAGGCATCGTAAATAAATAATCGCAAATAATTCCCTGTAGTAACAAGTTATCGTTATTCGATAGCGTACGGAAGCTAATTAGAAAATCAACCAAGATAAAACTAGGCAATTCAAAGAGATGACGTTTCTGCAAAATTACAAGTGTTTGAAAAAATATTTTTAAAAAAGTTTAAAAATATAAATAATAATAATGATGATGATAAAAAGAGGGAGTCGCCAGTTCTTTTAGTTTTTTAAGCAAAACAAATTATTTTTACAACCTTGAAATGAAATAAAACAACCAAACATAAATTAGGGGTTCATGCAGTAAATCATTGTTACTCACGGGATTGAATGAGGCATGTATAACTGTGAGTTTGTCTCTTATTTCGACATCTAAGACGAGCCCAAATTTCGCCTCGCCACCCCACGCCGCTGCCAGACGCCATCACTGTCTAGGTTTTATTATCATGTGGTTAGCTCTGTATGAGGAGTTGTGTGTGTCCCACAAAGAATCGACCATTATCGTTATATTTTAAGATTAAATGACGGACACCGATTTTGAGACAGTTTTGCTACACTTTCTTTGTCTTTCGTTCTCTCTCGTCACGGCTTTCTTGGTACTGTGATATGAACAATAATAATAATAATAATAAATAAACACCAGGTCATTAAACGTTTTTCTTTAAATAAATTACAAGATTTTTGAAATTATGTCAATCTATATGATAGCAGTGAGTGGTGGTGGTGACTGGTGTTGGTGTTGACTGTTGAGGTTGGTTGTTATTGCTTTCGACAAAAATAACAATATTTGTGAACAAATGAATGAATGAATAAATAACCAAAGATTTTAAAATTTTATGAAGAAGGATTAATGCTTCCATGTAATTTCTTTGCAAACGAAAAAAATATTTGATATCTGCATTTAGAATACATTTTTTTTTTTACTTTTTCACTGCAGTGAAAAAAGTTGCATTCAGTCCAGATAATAAAATAAACTCAAACGGTAATAATTTCAACTTTCAAAACTTTCTTTCTTGCTATAATTAGTTTTCGTGTATTTTCATTTTATCTATTCCTTGCTTGAAAAAAAAGGGGGAAAATTAATCTTTTCGATAGGACTGTAAAAACATTTTAATAACATTGCTGTTTTTGATAACTTTAAAGTTTCTTCTTTCTTTTTACCACTTTTGTTGGCACCTTTTTTTGACTCCATCCCCGTCATTTTGTTTTTTTGTTCCAGTGACGTTGAATTACAGAATTTCTATTCCGTAAATTCACCTAAATAAAATCTAAAAATTTACTTATTAATTATGAACTGAAATAATAATTCATTAAATTATAATTATACGTGACTATTTTCTCCTTTTCTTCCTCTTTGGTGACTGATACCAAACTACGGCTTTTGTAAATGGACTAAAGTGCCATAGCTCGCCATAATAAGGGGAAGTACCGTCAGTTGCAAGTGAGATGTTTACTTCCTACTTGTAGTTTAACCCTGAGGTAAGTGTTAAAATGCAAATAAGATATCACTGAAACAAACATTTGTCATTACAATCATTCAAATTATAATAAGTTTCATTGAATTTTATTTCTCTTTGATAACCGGTTCTCTTACATTTTTGTAAAGAAAAAAATGCTAGGAAATGCGGGTGTGCACACGAAAACTAGATCTTTGTATGTTTCTTGTCAGAGAATTTGGGATTTTATATTTTTGCCTTTATTTATTTTGTTTTGACATATGGAAAAAAAACTAAAGATATTTTATAATAGACCTTTTCATGGAATTTAAATCCCCCCAAAAAGAGGAATGTTTGTACAAAAAAAGTTAAACGAACAAGAATATTTCTCGTTCGCTTTTAGAAAGTGAAAGTAACATTTCAACTCACTTTTTTTTTATATTTTATGTTTTTGCGTCTGATATATTTTTAGGAATGTATATTTTTCTAAATGACATGCATATTTTAAGATTTTATTTTTTAAATGTCGATATTTTAGTTTTGTATCTCATGTTATTAATTCTGTTATCGGATGCATTTATTAGCAAAGGTGGCCATAAAGTAGGGGATCAGTTAGTTTAGAGGAGGATCGATCAGCGGCTCGTTTTGGTTCCATACGAAAAGATTACTCAAATATGAAGCGAAAAAGTAGAAACCAAACAAGACAATTATCCCATCCCATCCCATCCCACTCCACTCCACTCCACACCCTTTTGGTTCGCTTTAACTCCATGGGCTTTCTTCTTTTGCTATCTGTTGTTGTTCTCTCTCCCAACATCGACGTCGTTTCGTTTTCCGTCCTTCTTCCTTCGTTTTAAAGAACCCCTCCCTCCCGCCCAGCATCCCTTTGCTCATATCGTTACCCCACCCACCCCACTTTTTGCTCAATTTTCAATCACCACATAATACATACTTTAAATAATGTCATAGGCCTACTTTCTTTTTCAGTTTTATTGGTTTTTTATTGTTCAGTTGATCTGTTTTAAAACATTTTTTTTTATTTGTCATGTCATAATTTTTTTAATTAACATTTTTTTTGGATGAAAGTACAGGCTTCTTGCTCTTAGCTTGTCATGATACCAATAATCAGTTACACAACAAGAAGACCAGACAAGACTTCTCCGAATTCTGGTTTCAGCTTCAGATCTAGTTTTCTCTGCAATTATTTGCATTAAGGAAAATAATAAACTATTTGTTTATAGTTCAAGAAGTTAAATGGTTTAATCAAGTGTAAAAAATAGCATTGTAGAAAGTAGTAGTAATAATAATCCGACTGGCTTTGTTGTATGATTCATCATTTCCTTTTTTTATTTTTCTTAGAATCCTGCTTTTGGTTTTGGATTTGGTGTATTTAGGCAAAATTATACAAGTTTCGTTTTTTTTAAAAAAGAAGAAAGATAGAGGAGGGGACTATAACATTTAGACCCCAAGACACAATACCCTTGTTCGAAAACAAGAGAAAAGAAAAGAAAACCCGTAAAAGATTTAAAGTTAGTTCTCTTAATTTTAACGAAACTTGTATTTTAAAAAATCCTGCTTTTTTATTTTGCTAGTTGTAACTAATTCCCAATAGTTCTTGTTCTTGTTTTTGTTTGTATTTTGTTAATTAAAGCTACTTTTGGGTTTTGTTCTCGCTTCTTTCTTTTTTTAAAGATTTTATGCATTGGGACATGGAACTTCATTTTCACTTTTTGTTTCTCAATGTTAAAAACGAAAAGCAAGCCAGCGAGTGAGTGAGTGAGTGCCAGTGCCACCCAAGCAAGCATTATTCATTACTTACTTAGCATTTTTGTTCTCAATTTCAGGCACAAGAAGCGCCCATAATATTCATTGAAGGTAACCTTTGGGGAGGGGGAAGCAAAGAAAGAAATCATGTCATTTTTTTTGTGTGTGTGTTTGTGTGGGGGGGTCTGTCAGTGTCCTTAGTTTCGTCGGTTATTTTTGGAGATGAAGACAAAAAGAGTTAGCTTTCTCTGCTTCTTTCAAATTAAAAAAAATCCTTAAGCTTTATACCTTTTTAATACTTTCTTTTTTCAATTAAAAAAAAGAACCCTGAGAGAGAGAGAGAGAGAGAGAGAGCTAGCACTCACGCACGCACGCACGCACACACACACACACACGCGCGCCGACAACGTCACTATTTAGTTATGTCGATGACGGTGGTAACTGAGTGATGATGTTGTGTTTGATGATGCTTTTAAGTCTTGCTTGCTGCTTCAACTACAAATTGCCGTCTGTCTGATATTTTTTATTACACACCCCACTTTTTTTTTCATTTTTTCGGACTGCTGGCTGCCACGGCACAGAGGCTCTGTGCCAAGCACACCACAACAGCAGCACAAAAGTGCCACCAAAAACACACAGATGTGATTATTGTGTGGAAGTAGGCATAAACCTTTTTTTTATATTCTCGCATTTTTTTCGAAATCTGTTAGAAATTATTTTAAAGTTATGTTTAACCCATATAATAAAAGAAAATACTTATACAAACAACCTTTCTCTCTTCTAGTGTGGACAAAAAAATCAAGCACAGTCAAATTATTGCATTGCATTTACTTTTTTTCTACATACAGCGTGCGTGCGTGCGTTATTGCACATGCTTCATCCTATCCTCACCAGCCGCTAACTAAGAGTGATAACACAATTTCGGTGACTAAGACGATACTGACTGCGACCCTTAGCGCCACCAGCACTAGCAGTACTCGCCACCGGACAGGGTAATGAAAAAAAATTACAGTACCGATCGGTAGTAGATATTAGAAGAGTCGGTTCGCGGTTGTTATAGCAGAGAAATAATTGAATAGGCAAGATTTACTTGAATGCAATATTGATATTATATTACTTGATGCTGATGCTGGCTGCTGGTGTTTGATGTTTTGTCAAAACACCAAACATCAGCATACTGTTTTGGTTCGAAAAGCGGTTCTCTTCGAAGTACTTTCTTTCATTGTGAAAATTTAATAATTTAAGGAGAGAGATCTCTTAAATAATTACTTATTACATTCTTATTCTCTTACTGAATTACTTAAAATAAAAAACATCTTCCCCTACGGCTGCGCGATTTTAGCACAACATTCAACAATAATACTGTTTATCTCCAGTAACGTCAAAACATTTTATTAATTGAACTCAATGTCAAAGTATTTCTAACAAAATAAAGGATACAATTTTATAGATAAAAGTTTATTGATTATTCCTTTCCTTACTGCAAAAAGATATATTTTTTTATTTGGTAACTAACTATTAATTAATTAAAATGTCACTAATAATTGAGGAAATAAAAATTACAGGGGAAATTGATTGTGACTTTTTTCTCAGTGTGATTTAAGTAATTAAAGTTTTAAGTACATTCATTCAATCAATGGTTGTTTTTGTTTCATAAAGGAAATCGAAGGACCTCGCTCTCTCTCTCTACTCTTTCTTTCACCATTATTCGACTCAGCGGCAGCGCTACAAGAAGACAAACGGTGTACACTACACTACACTGTCACTCATGATTTCTTCAAAGTGTGTAATTGTTAGTGTTCTTTTAAGAACGGATTAACATTTGGCAAAAATTAAAATCAAAAGCCACCAAAATGGAGTGGGAGTGCTATAACCGTTGCTGCTGCTGAGTACTACTGCTGCAGCACGGCACGAGGACATACTGGCGAGCGCGAGAGAACAGAACAGTAACAGTAACCCGCTTGAAGAGGATAAGAATTAGCCTTATTAATAAATAGCAATCATTTTAAAAATCGAATAAAGAACTAATTAGATACCATTCATCCATGCCATGCCACGCCATATGAAAATAAAGAAACCCACCATTTTAAACAATTCTTTTTTCGTCAATTAAAGATTCCATTTTTTTTTACAGTTTTTTTGTTGACGTTACATGAAATTAAAAACGTTTTTACCAAAATTCTTTGTTTTGACAAGATATTTAAGTTAAAGGTAAAACATTATAAATTAAAATCACTTGGTTAATGTTTATCTTAGTGAGTGAGTGCAGAGTGCACTGCCACTGCACTGCAGTGCACAGGCACACTCAGCAGCAGCACAGTCACAGAGCAGACAGCAGCAGTCAGTAGTGGAAATGATATGACCTGACATTGATAACTCTGATTGTGCTTGTGCATGCATGCACGCACTCACGCACGCAGTAATCAGTAAGAAGTGAGTATTAAAAAAAAGAAAAGAAAAAAGAAGAAAAACGTTTGGGTTTTAGGGGGTATTTTTTTATTTATTTATTCTTTTTATTTTAATTGTCTTTTGCAACCTTGAAGATTAAAACCTTTTCCTTTAACAAGGCTGGGGACCGGGTTGTTAGAATTTATTTGTTCAAATTTAGTACAGACAGCGTTCACGATCACAATAATACATTGTTGGTTGTTCGATAAATAACGAGCTCCTCATACGGTGTGAGGCTGCTGGCAGAGCTGGAGCAAAGGTGGTGGTGGTGTTGGTGTGGGTGTTTGTGTGTGGTGATGATTTTTTTCCCATTTGAAATGATATAAAAAGAATAACATTATTAGAAAGACAAAGAATGATTAGTGGTGTCGGTGTCGTGTGTTTTGTTGGTGTTTGTATGTGTGAGTGTCAGTCAGTGTCCCTGTCCCTCAATGCTCTTGCTCTCCCCCCCCTCTCTCTCTCTCTAAAAAAATGGCTTGGTAATGAATTGAAATATTTGTGTGTGTGTGTGTCTGGTTGTTGAGGGAAATGAAATGAATTCATTGAATGAATAAATAAATGGTATTTGCTAAGAGTTTCCTTTCTTTGGCTTTACTTGTACTACTACTGTCCCTTTAATACAATATCACAAGAAGCGTGACAAGCAAGAAGCATTCGTTGCATGTGTAAATCTAATCTGCCAAAGAGAGAAAGAAGAGATGTAGAGAAAAATACTTCTTTCACTTTCAATATTTCTTTTCGACTTTAATAATTGTTTTGGTATCAGTGGTTTATGTGCCATTACACTCCAACCAGACCAGTATTTTTTTTACTTTTATTTTTCATTATTAATTCATTTTTTACTTCATAGTATGCATATGTGTATGCCTTGTTGCGTTGTACACACAACAACACACTTACACACAGATATAGGCTCTGTCAAGGTGTTTCTTTGTTTTATTATTGTTTTTTTTCTGCACATAAGCTGATCACAAAGTGAGGGATTATTTTCTTATATCCTTAGAATAATACCCCCACTTTATGGACAATTGTTTTATGCACGCGCGCGGTGCACGCCCCACCAGCATATCGGAGGAGGAGAGTACGCACGCACACCGACCGTTCACCGCAGTCAGTAGTAGTAGTTAGTAGTACCGACCGCAACTCGCCACTTACTTTTCCCTACCTGCGATGATGCGATCCCGATCATGTTTTATTGCTTTCTGGTTTAGGTTTCATTACGATTTTGATTTTGTTCTCCTGTTTAAAATATTTTGTTTGGAGTGTTATTTCCAATTGTTCGTCGTCTGCTCTTTACTTTTTTTTTAAATACCTTATTTCATTTCAGAAAAGGTCTTAATCATCGTCTTTCTCTCATCATCTTTCTCTCACACACACATGGTGGTATCGTCTTTCTCCGAGACACACACACACACATATTATGGATTCTTAGAGCAAAAGTAATTAAAGTATACATTTTTGTTTAATTGCATTATTTTGTTTGCATATTTGGGTGATTTTTAACATACTGGTAGCTTCCGCATTTAAGTAATTATTAAGGTCCATTTTTAAGTGTCGTCTAGGTGGTGGCGTGTGGGTGGTGGCGTGTGTCGCCTCGCCTCCCTCCCTCCGCTATTTTAGCGAAAAGGCCACGCCAATGGTCACTGGTTTGGGGAGGGGCCGAATGAAATCGCCATTTTTTAGCCCCTTATAATTTAAATTTAGCTGCTAAATCATAAAATTATTAATGAAAATTATTACAATTTTTAGAGTATAAACTTAGGAATGGATAAAAAACAAAATGTAAAAAATAATTTGGTGGAATGGTTTTTTTTTTTCCTTTTCGTTTTTTTATTTTTCTGCGGAATGTACCAGATTATCGAGAAAAAAAATCATTATTTAAAGATTTTAAGGGGGTGCCCTGCCCTACCCTCCCTCCATTTTACATAAATCAAATCGATCCCCTGTGTTGGAACACTCGGCAAAAACGAATTATTGCCCTTGGATGAACAAGGGCTTAATGTTCGTATGTTTCAGAACGGTAGAGGTTTTATTTTGTTTTTGTTTTTTATTTTTTTCAAAATTTGTTGGAAGTTAATAAAAATATATTTTTTATCATTTAAAACTTGTAAAAAATGTATGAAAATTTGTGGGAAATGAACTTTAGAGAATTATGTCTCTTAATTGAATATTTACAACAAAATATTATGAAATATACTTTTTTTCTTATTTTTGGAAAAAAAAACAGGTGTATCGTTCCCCCCCCCCACTGTCAGATCTACATTACGAAACCTTTGAATAAGTTACTTGGAATGAAACTCTAAGATTGGCCAGGATTTATTCAGAATTTTTTTAAATTTTAGTTGTGGGCAGGGGCAGAGCAATCAGAGTATGATGATATCCATTCAGGTATATTCTAGGCAAAGTCAGAAAAGTTAGCTGGAAATGCAAAGAAATCCTTACTATAAGGGGTAGGAACTTTTTCGAAAACTCAAACTTTACTTTTTCAGTAGTGTTATGTTTGAATTTGTTTGTCAAACCATGTTCTGCAAATTTCACGCGTAAATCCGATGTTCAGTCAGTGGTATGAATATTGCAAAGATATATACACTGTAGTGCAATTGCTTTTTTTTTTTTTTTTTTTTAAGGCAAAGGAGTTTATGGTAAAAAAAAATATCAATTTTTTAAAAAACATCTTAATTTCTTTTTGCATGTACTTTAGAAGATTCTGTTATAAAATAGGATTATTTTAAAAGTATTTAATATTTATTGAAAATTATCTATTTCTTGATATGCATTTATTCCCTAATTTTTATCAAAAAGTTAAATTGTTTTCAAAAATTCTAACTTTGATAAATTAATGTGCATGTTCCTTTTTTTTTAAATTAAGGAATCCCTAGTTCTAGTAAAATAACTTAAATTATTCATACCTTTCACAAATGATACAATGGTTATATTATGGCAAGTTTTATTACTGTAAAATTTAATACCCAGAGTTCTATTACCCTTAAAGTCTCTAGAATGAACACAAATAATTGCATTTGCAATTGTGTGTCACCATACATTCGAGATAGATAACTCTTAATCATTCATTGAAATCACTTGATATCAATCATCAAGATAATATCAAAATTGCAATACGTCAGCTTAAATTGGATTTTATTAATTATAATCACAGTTTGGTAAGTAATTAATTATTGCAACCTTGTTTATTAATGATTGAAGTAACAATAAAAAAAATCATGTCATGGGTCAAAATTGTTTTAAAATTATTGTACTTTCTTTTTGGCTGTTAGTGAAAAAAGAAACAATGGCAGAAAATTTAAAAATTAATTTAAATTTGTAAAATTTATGTTTGTAATGTCAATTTTGAAGTTTTCCTTTTCAAGATAGAGAAAATACTATCTAAAAATGTCAAACCCAAAATGGTAAAAAATTTTTAAAAATGGAACCCTTTTAATAGAAATGTCTAGAAAAGCTTGAGCTGACGAACTCACAAAACGGAAATGTTTTGACAATCTAAAAGTAAAAACATACCCCCACAAAACACTGAATGTAAGCAAAAGAGTGGTGAAAAGCTCTGAACTACCACTATGCTCCTTGATGAAATCTATACTAATCTACTAGAACAAAATGTAACTGAAATCAAAAGGATAGAAATAAAAAAATGGAGAAATGGTAAACACACACACGCACATACATACTAACTTTTACCCAACACAGAATGCTACTAGAAATTAGAATAGGCTATGAGAAACTAATAGTAGAACCATACATCCTAAACCCACTCTGTTGCTTTGATGCCAAAGATTTGGTCATCATCAAGACCGATGCACATGCCCACCAGTAAGCGAAAGATGCGGAGAAAATGACAACCACACAAACTAAAAAAAACCATCGATATCCCAACTGCCAAGACAACCATGGTGCATACACTAAAGACTGCGAAATCCGGAAAAGAGAAAAGGAAATCACCCTAAGCATTACTTACCCAGAAGCAAGAAAAAAGGTAGAAACAATTAGATATGCAGAAATAACCAAGAAGAAAATATTCCCAATACTATTAAACAAGACTACAATAAAAGCACAACAAACACAGACATCAAACTCGTAGATGTCCCCAATCTAATCAAAGAATTGAAAAATCTAATTGAAGAAAAAAAAAAAAAAAACTGAATCTTCATCAGAACCAAAATGCCAAACACAATCCCTTAATAGAAACAAAAAGAAAGCAGATATCAAAAATCACTCAAGAAGGAAAGGAAAATATAAAACAAGTAGATCGCGCTCTACCTCCAGACCAAGAGCCATTGGCCGTAACACACCTGAGGAAATAGAGGAACAAAAACCCAACATTCACGAAAATCGTCCTGATATAAAAAAAACTAAACTCCATCATACAAAACCTCACAAAATACAGAAATCGCATAAAAAAAGGGAACCTTCAAAATGATACAGAAAATAATCCAATGGAATTGTCATGACCTCAAAGCAAATCTAAATGAATTACAACTACTAATAACTCCTGAATGCCCTACTATAATTTGCTTCCAAGAAACTTTCTTAAAATAACATCAACATTAGGAACTATCTGATTTTTAATCAAACCCACGACTCTAACACTAAAGCCTTTAGTAAAATAAATATGAAGTCAAAATTCCAAATGGTAATCATCAAAGCTACAATAAATAAAACGGTGAACATTTGCTCAATCTACATTCCACCAAATGATAATTTTGATGAGAACGAATTGAAAAGACTGATTAACCAATTTTCCAGATCCTATATCTTATTAGGGGACTTCAATAGTCCTAACACCCGATGGGGGTGTAATGACACTAACAGAAAGAGTAAAGCCCGAGAAAACATGATAAACCAAAACAACATTTGCCTGCTGTTGTGGGATAAGAAAAACTTGGTTGTTGTAGGCCAAGCTTTACTCAGCTTAAAACCTAAGGTACAGCCGAGAACGTATTAATGTTGTCAATTTCAAAACACATGTTTTCTTCCTTCCGTAATGGCCGACGTCAAGAAAGAGCTACCAACAAACAATCTAGCCACTGTTTATTATTAATATAGAATACAAGCAGAGCTAGCAACAAATAATCTAGCCACTGTTT
>JAYKTE010595963.1:0-18214 GCA_036873565.1 Xipholeptos notoides | reverse complement strand
TCACACCAAAATCTACAAGAAAAATAGATTTTCTTCTACTAATACGATTTGACGCTTAAACTTTACCTTTACCAAAAAAACAGTTCACACCAAAATCTACAAGAAAAATAGATTTTCTTCTACTAATACGATTTGACGCTTAAACTTTACCTTTACCAAAACAGTCCACACCAAAATCTACAAGAAAAATAGATTTTCTTCTACTAATACGATTTGACGCTTAAACTTTTCCTTTACCAAAATTTAACCCCATCCCAAACCCTGCCCTGCACCCCCCAAAAAAATGTAACAATTTCTGACCCCAAAGACATTCGACACACTTTGGTGTTTGTTTACTGTTGTATGTGCTCGAAATGAAAAGTATTATAAAGCACGTGATGATGGTGAGGAGTCTCTTTTGCCTTGAAACAGGGCAGAAAGTAAAATAATACCAAAAAAATTGAATAATCTTTTGGCATTTGAAAAATTAAGACAAAAAAGAAGATATTTTTTTTAAAAATTTGTTTCTTAACCCTTTAGACCCTAAAAGGCCGATATATCGACCCTGCTGACAACCTGGCGAAAAAAGACGACACTGCCGATATTTCGGCCCTACATGGTAATTTTGCTAAATGTACGTATCGTCTTTTTCACTAGTTATCGCTTTTACAGTATCCAAAGAGTTTTTTTTTTAAATCCAGTAAATTCAATATCACTTAAAAAAAAAAAAAAAAAAATTCAAACGAATAAAAATGGAAATAAAATTACAATTTTAAAACAAACAAAATTAAAAATAAATTTAGTTATCATTGATTTAGTTAACAAGTTTTTATAAATGAACGAACCAACGAGTTGGGCTTTTGGGCTGGAGTGGACTCAACTGGAGTTTCGACCGTCCGTCGACCGACCACAACCATTATTGACTAAACATTTACAAAAATGAGTTCAAATTAGCTATTTCTAAAAAAAAAATTATCAAATTAAAAAAAAAAGAAGGTTTAATTATATTTAAAAGTACTAATCGGATTACGGGCTTTTCTCCTCCTCATCCATAATGTTATCTCTTTCACTACGTTTCGGCCGAATAATCACCCCTCGGTCTTCCTTTTCCCAAGCAGGTGTCCTTTTAATTGACTCATATTATTTTTCTTGTTTTATCTATCTTTTATTGAAATAAAACAATAAAAATAATATGAGTCAATTAAGGATACCCGAGGAAGGCCGAAAAAGGGTGATTATTCGACCGAAACGTAGTGAAAGAAATGAATAATATTATGGATGAAGAAAATAGCCCGATTAGTACTTTTAGATTTCAATTTCATCATACCTCTCCCAAGGATTTCGAAAAATAATAAAGGTTTAATTAATTTAACCGTTTTGGACCCTGACATAGCAAAATTACCTACTAACTAGCCAACAACCACACACACCAGCCAGCCGTTTTATAAGAGGACCAAGAGGGCTGTCCGGCTGATATAAGCTGTTTGCCTTATGTCGCTTGGGGCGATATATCGGCCCTTTAGGGTCCAAAGAGTTAAACATAAAAAAGAGTTTATGTGGAAAGTTTATGTTAATATTAAACTTTCTTTTTAATATTGGGCCCTAATTCTAACCCTAAATTTGGTGCTTTTGGTTCATTAACAACATTTAGGACCCTGAAAATCTAGCGAAAAAGACGACACAGCCGATATTTCGGCCCTACATGATATGCTAAAGATCACTAATTAGTCATTTCTCTAGTTATCACTTTTTATTTAAAAAAATTAAAATTGAATTTTTCCTTTTTTTTTGAAAATTAAAATTGATTTAAAAAAAAGGTAAAAATAATTAAAATCTCAATAAGTTTAATTGATATTTTGCAGTCATTAAGGAAATAGGAAATAATTAAATAATTAATAAGTTTTACTGAAGAACTTTTTGATGAGAAAATTGGAAAATTTGTCCTTTTTTTTTAAATTTAAATTATTTTTTTTAAAAAGTCAAAAAAGTTAAAATAATTAAAATCTCAATGAATTTAATTCATATTTTGCAGTCATTAAGAAAATATATAGCAATAATAAAATAATTATTTATAATAATTAGGTAATTAACAAGTTTTACCTTGCCCCAAGAAATAATTTGATGAGAAAAATTTTGTTAATATTGACAAAATTTTGGGAATTTTTTCCTTTTTTAGAAATTAAAATCGAATTTAACTTTTCCTTTATTTTGAAAATTAAAATTGAATTAAATCTTAAGAAATAAAAAAAGTTGAAAATTATTAAAATCTCAATAATATTTGTCAGTCCAGTCTAAGGAAATATATAGGAAATAATTACATAATTATTGATAATTATTAAATAATTAATTAATAATTACATAATTATTGATAATTATTAAATAATTAATTAATAAGTTTTACCTTGTCCTGAAAAACCTTTTGATGAGAAAATTTTTGTCAATATTAATTATTGACAAAATTTTGGGAAATTTTCCGTTTTTTTAAATTTAAATTAATTTTTAAAAAAAGGCAAAAAAAGTTAAAATAATTAAAATCTCAATAAATTTAATTAAATTTTGCAGTCATTAAGGAAATGGGAAATAACTAATTAATTAATTAATAATATTTACCTTGTCCTGAAGAACCTTTTGATGAGAAACCTTCTCCAAATAGTGAATGCCTCTTTAACGTTTGGATATTTCTCGCTTGTTTTGCTTTGATCTTCATCGTCATTATTTCTTCGCTCATCGTCATTTTTTATTCGAGCTGGACTCACTGCACATCTTGCTTCGGCCATCACTCCAAACAAAAGTAATAATAATAACAACCAACCAACTAAGAAAAAACTTTCATTGTTTTTATCACCAAAAACAAAAAAAATCAAGTTTTTCACCACTTTTTTCTCCCTTTTTTTAAATATAGATTTTTAAAAAATTTTATTGTCGTCTTCGCTTTTTCTTTCTCTGTTTTCTACGCTGAATGTTTTGACGTGAAAAGTCGACTTTTGTCGGCTGCAACATGGTTTCGTTCACCATTGCAATATATTAACCACTGACCAATTGCTCGACCAATCAAAATTGAGAAAATTTCCCAAGAATTGTTTTGATTGGTTGATTTATCAACAGGTTTATATTTCTGGCTATAAATTGAACGTCCCCAATACCCTCGAACCAGAGGCGAATATCACTGATTTGTATAGAAATACGTTTACAAAAATAAAATAATTTATCTTTAGCTTTTTATCGATTATCTTATCTTATCTTTTTCTACGCTTTAAGCCGTTTATCTGTAAAAAAATAAACCGTCCGATTTGAGTAAAGTATATTTTTTCATGAACGTGTGTGTATGTGCGTGTAAGTGTGTGTAAACACTAAATTCTTAGTGTGTCTGTATATCTTATTTGTGTATGTGTGTGTGGTCACGTGATAGTTTTATACTCTCGACGACGGAGACGGAGACGGAGACGGAGACGGACTTCATTTCGAAACCGAAGTTAACGCTTTTCTTTGCTATTGCTTCTTTTTTTAGAAACCGGGTAAGTCAATTTTTGCATGCATTTTATTAAATGGCCAACAAATCAGACCAAACAAAAAAGAGCATAAACCTTAATCTCTTCTTTACCGGCTTGATGCCTCGTGATTATGAAATTGTCAACCACTTTGATTAGACAATAATAAAAAAAAGGAAATGTCTGTGCCAGTTTTTCGAAAAAGCTTCATCTTGTCGGTGTCGGCCATTACTACTCCATAATTTACAAGTCGTTCGGCTTTTCGGAAAAAAAACAAAACATTTCTTTTTTTGTTGTCCTATTTTCATGGATTTTTCACTTCCAAATATATATATATATATATATTGAATCTTTAAGCTTGGCTTTTCAAAAGGCTCAGTTTTTCGTGAGAAAAATAAACATTTTTGCAGATATAATCTTCCTAAAAAATGTGTATTCTTCCTGTCTGGACATTTTACAAATATTATTATTATTATTATAATAAATATTCACAAAATAAAATATTTTAACTTTAAACTCGACTTTTAATTTTCCCAATAAAGTTAAAAAATAAATTTTTTTTTTTAGAAAGGATGAAACTGAATTAAATATAAATATAAAAAAAATGCCCCTTTTTTTAAAATTAAATAATGGTTTAAAAAATAAATAAAACGATGTTTAAGAAAAAAACCCTTTTTTTCATGCAATGAAGAAAAATTAAAATGCTTTTTTTAATAAAAGGTTTAATTTTTGCATAAAAATTTTGAAGTGTAATAAAATAACAAAATGGTTAAAGAAACTCCCTTTTATGTCGATTTTTTTTTTTCATGAAATTAAAAAAAGTTAGAATATCTTTTAAAATGATCATAAAATTAGTTTTAATTTTTGCATAAAAATGTTGAAGTTGAATAAAAAGTTTAATTTTGCGTTTGAATTTGATTCTACTTGATTAATTTTACCTGTGTGAAAAAATCGTGACAGTCAGGTGTGAATTTTTAATTTTTTCTTAAAATTTTATTTGTATTTTTTCTCTACATTTTGTCTTGTTTTAATTGAATATTTGATGATAATAATAATAATAAATGCAAATTCACTTAATTCCACTTGGAGAAAAATCGACTTAAAATGAAGATAAATGAAAACTATTCGTAACTACTAAAATTGTTTTTATTGAGGAAGATTTATTTCTAAAGTTTGTTTTTGGCTTTTTTATGAAAAAAATCTTTTTAATTTCAATGTTTCTTTTTCCAAATTGCCATTGAATTTTCAGAAAATAGTTTTTTTCCCATTTCTGTAAAAAATGGAGAAACAAAAGAAATTATTTTTTTGAAAAGAAGTTTGTGTTTTGTTTGTGTTTACTGTTTCTTGTGCCATATTGACATTAAAATAGAAAAGAAAGAAAGAAAACCATTTTGTTTTTTTCCCTTATTTCTTTCTTTTAATTCCTTTTCTCTCTTTCCTTATTTCTTTCTTTTAATTCTTTTTCTCTCTCTTTTATTTCCTTTTACTTCTTTCTCTCCTTCAGTCACGTACTCACGTAGTGAGTTTTTTTTTGTGGTTTATCTTTCTAAACAAACAAACAGGGTCGTGCCTAGGCGAGGCCCTCCTCCCCAGCAGACTCCGTAATTGCGTGGGGGCCGCTTGTTCCCTAGGTTGGTTTCGCAAATGCTTCTCCTTAACTCTTCGCAGATCTATTGTAACGAAAAATAAATGACAAAATTATTATTATATAATAACTGGAAAATTGTAGTCATATTTGTAAATTGAAATAATATCTATCAACCTGTATCTGTATCCCTCTTTTTCAATCTAGTTTTTTTTTAGGTGGGAGTGTTGAATTTTTTTGGTAGAGGGGCCGCAAGGTGGATTCTGCAGAGAGGGGGGCCGGGGCGATGTTGCTAAAGTGCGGCCGGCCGCGATAGCACTAAAACAAACCAATGTTCTTTAAAGCAATCACAATAATAAACAATCATGTTTTAAACCCATGGTTGTGGTTCTCAACCTTTTTATATACATGAATGGACAAAGACTCCTTTTCTCTTTCTTTTTTCCTGGTAGACCCCCTTATAACTATTGGTCATAAAACATTATTTGAATGTCCATTTCAGCTTTTCTCACCTCAAACCAAAAAATTACTGTAGAAATTAAATTAAATTCCAATATCAAACTTTATTTTTAATATTAAACTGAAACACTAATATCCCCCCCCTTTTCATTCGATTTAATTCAAAGCTTTAAAACATTGGTTCTCAACCGGGGTCCATGAAATATTTCTGGGGGCCCACATATTTTGGTGTTCCAACTCGTAATGGTTTTCACAAATGCTGGTACTCCTGGTGGAATGGGGTGGGGCCCATATTTAAGCTTCTTTTTAATGTTGAACCCTAACTAGAACCAACCCTAAAGTATGTGTTTATTGGCCCAACATTAAAAAATAGTCTCTGTACAAAAAAAACTATGCATTCTTCTCAAAGCTCTTTATTTTATGAAAAATGTATTTTTTGTTCATTAAAACTAAAAGATCAAATATTTGAAAAAAGGTGCCCTCCTCTTAACAGAAGATTGTTTGACAAAAGTTGTATAAAAAAAAAAAAGAAATTCACCGTACTTCATGAAAGTTACAATTGAAATTATAAAAATATACGAAAATTATTAAATATTACTTACAACAATTAATAAAAAAAAATTCTAAGTTTCTTCAAGATTTTGGCTTTAAAAATATATTTCTATTTTTAAATGTTTTTTATCTAGAATTATTTTTAGGACTATGGTTTTTTTTAAGTACCTGTTTTTTTAAATGGAAAGTTTGTTAAATTAAGTTTCAGCGTTATTCGAAATATAATCATAAAAAATTTGGGGAAAAACAAATTCTTGCAGCAGCACAGACAAATGAAAATGATCAATAAATGATTAGATTTTTTTAAAGCTAGAATAATATGAAAAAGGTTTTTAAAATGATTATATATTGGAATTAAACTGCCAAAAATGTTGAATTAAAAATGAAAATCTTTATTTTGTCTGAAGCAGACGATGATTGATTGCGCATCCGCATGTGCACATTGAAACAACAACAACAATAAGAATTTTAATCCTTTTTTCGACCCTGGGTTAGGAAAATTATAACCATGAAGGGCCGAAATATCAGCCCTCGTGTCATCCTTTACCCTAGGTTACCTCTTGGCCCATATTTCGGCCTTTCAGGCTCCAAAGGGTTGATTATGGTAAGAACTTCTTTTGCCACCATTATGGGAAGCTTCAAGATAAAACATTTTTTTAATTATGCAATGATTTCTAGATTTTTTTTTTCATTTTATCTTTTCAAATATTTCTTAAAATGACAATTTGGAATAAATATTTTTAAATAACATAATATATTAATATTCCACAGTAGTTAAAATATCAGAAAGTAAATTTAACATTCTTAAATTTAAACAGATCTTGAGAAATAGTTCAAAACTGCAAATAAATAGCTTAGATTTTTTTAAAGAGTTTTGATTAAAAAAAATTCTTATCTAAAATATGATAAAAATGGTTTTAGTGACTTTAAAGGGAGCTAAGGTCGTGGCTTTTGAAGCGTGACACACAAAATAACACACACGTATTTTTAAAAATATCACAATTTAGAATGAATATAATTTAAATCTTAGATTAAATTGTTTTATAAATTCTTTTTACAAAAACCAAAAACTTAAAATTAAAGTCTGAATTTCAAAACTTTGAGGATAATTTTAGAATAGTTTATGCAAATATTATTATTTTAAAAATTAGCGATTCCATTCAGTATTTATTTTAAATAAATCACATTTTTAGGTGGAGTTTTTATTTTGAGAAAAACATTTCTATGGTAAATATTTTTATTCGAAATTTTATTCTACGTATAATCTGAAATCTTTTTTAAAACTTCATTAAAAATAATATTTTCTATGCTTTAAAAAAACATTTTTAAAGAAACATTACGTCATTCAATTGATTTCATTAACATGGACGTATTATTGGACAATTAATTGCAGTATTTTAATGGAAAAAATCATTTTTGAAAAAATAAGTTTGTTAAAATACCTATATATTTTATTAGAAAACCATGTTTAATGAATAGATTCAACAAAATAATTGCTTAAAAAAAAAAAATGTAGTTGTATATTTTATTACCATTTTTTTTTGTCCTACGGGGACTAAAACAAAACCATGTGGTTATTATAGGAAAGAACTCCTCCAACCAGGAGTACCAACATTTTTGTTAATAATAAAACCATTATGAGTTGGTTTTCTTCGTGGATAGCCAAAATATCATTGTGGGCCTTCAATTTATTATATTTTGCCTGTGGCTCTGTGGACTGACTACTTTCAGTAATAATATTCCATGGACCCCGGTTGGGAAGCCCTGTTTTAAAGCTTCAAATCGAATGAAAAGGACAAAAAAAGTGTGTTTTTACTGATTTGGTGTTAATCATTATTAGCCAAAAAAAAAAAATGAAGGGTTGTTCTAATCAATAGAAACAAAGATGTTCTTACGAAATAAATCATACGAACAAATTTCTTTTAAGAAATAACAACAAACCATTATTAACCAACAACAAACATTATTTTTTAAAACCAGAAACCTTATTTCCACCCAGGTCGAAACAACTGAAAATAATCATTTATTTAATAACACAATTTTATTTATTGAAAAAAAAAAAGTTTAAAATCTTATTAAAACAAAAAGAAAGACTAGAGTCAATGAGAATTAATTTAAGATCAGTTTTCTTTGCTTTCTAGTAGTTGTAAAGAAAATCATCTCCACTTCCTTTCTTTCTTTTTATTTTACTACTATTACAACTACTGGGTGAGTGAGTGCTTCTTGCTGACTGGCTGCTTAGCTTTCATTGAAATTAATTTAATGTTTTATTTCAAAAACAAAACATTAGTCTTTTTGGTAAAGGTAGGCCTACAACAACACCAATTAAACACTCTATTCACCAACTCAACACAACGACACTCACCTTTCAAATGTTGCTTTTTATATTCGGGTCTAAACGAAAATTGTCGCTGATAAATAAGTTTTCAATCGTGGCTGCTGCCATTTTTATTGTTTGTTTTGACTAACCCTAATCTCAACCCTAACCTCAACTAAGCACACTAATAATAATTGAAACTACCATCACCATTTTTGGATGAATGAGAGACAATTGTCACTCGTTTTAAATTGAAAATCCAAAACTATGAAAGCTATTTTCCTGGTTTTTAGTCCCCAAAACCGAAGACGGACGATAAATAAAGTGATTACAAGAAAATAATTTTGAGATCGAAATTATTATTATTTTTTTGCTTCTGTGGCGGCGGTGGTGGTGGTGACCGACCGACCCGACCAGACTAAATTGCCTTCCTTCCTTGGTGGATGATGGATGATAGCTTTTTCTTTTTTCCCTTCTTAGCTTGTTGAAATTCACACACACACACACATACATACACACACACACACATACATATATATATATATATATATGTGTGTGTGTTTGTGATCTGAAATCTCTTGTCGTAAGTTTGCATTTCTTTGTTGGTTTTTATGTTGGCTGCTGCTGTCAAGAAAGGCTAATATTTTTTTTTTACCTTTACTCATTATTAGTTTTTTTTTTTTTATCTCGGCCTTCATCGAACGAACGAACACACCTTTTTTGATTGGTTAGACGAGTTTTTGTTAATCAATTTTTTCTGTTTTTAGTTTGAAATGATTTGTGCTAAAATTTCCAGTTTTGGTTGTTGCTGTTCACTTTGTTCCGAGTTTCTAAATTGAGTTTTCTTTTTGTTTTAGTAGAAACAAACAAACAACAACAAATCACAATAATCATCGCTTCTTCTTACTTGCTTTTTGCTTCTTTGTTTGTGTTGTGACTGACTGACCGAGAGCGAGCGAGCGACTACTCATTCGACCGTCACAACAAACACAACACAACTACATAATAGACTTACTTTATTGTTTTGGGTTTTGTTTCACTCTATAATAGACTATTTAATTTCACAAAATTATGTTTTTCTAGTTTTGCCAATTTTTTTTTGTTCTGTTTTACTGTTTGTTTTTGATCTTGAAAAGGGGTCTTTCTTTTTCTATGGTTGTTCTTTTAGATGATTGTTGAAATAAAAAAAGAACTAACTACTACTATAGCTCCTCCTCCGACGGACGGAGTTAAATGGCACGCCAACATTTATAAAGAAGAAGCAGAATGGCGGGTGGGTGGGTCGGTGGGTTCTCTGTTTTCTTTCATAAACAATTTTGTTGGTGTCAACAGGTTTATTGAATAATGTGGGATATCCACAATCCACCCTCTAAAAAGGAAAGAAATAAAATCCCATTCATTGAACAAGAATAATTACTTTTAAGGTTTTTTTTTTCAAACCATTACAAATCTATTTTTGCCTTTTAGTATTTTTTATGGTGTAAAATGTTAAATTCACTAAAACAGACGGCGAGTAATAAAATTGTAAAACCGTTTACGTTTTAAAACGTCTTTTTTAATTTTTGGGTTAAAAACTAAACGTTACTTTCACTCTCCCTTACACCACCTATCACCCACACCCACCACTCTCCAGGGAATGAATGGAATGACACAATGAAGTGAGATTAGTTTGAGTTAGTAAAAGCAAAGGAAGGTCTTCCTTCTGTGTGTGCCTTCAATAATAATGTTCATTGTTTTGTCAATTTTGAACTAAAGCTTAATCAATAATCATTTGTATGTGTGTGTGTTTTTGTTTGTTTAGATTTATTTTCTAAAGAACATTTGCCATCTGTTCTGAGCTCTATCAAGTTTTAATCGAAAAAAAACCCTTAAGTCTCTTTTGTCTTTATGTAACAAATTCTGAACATTGATTTAAAAAATATCAGTTAATTATTTTGATTCTTATTTAAAAATATAATTTTGAAATTGACCAAATGCTATTTTTGTGTGATTAAACTATTCTTAGCTACAAAATTGAAAACAAGGTGTGTGTATGTCGTCTGTATGTGTGTATTGTCTGTCTGTGTCTCTAGCCAAATGTACTGTTTGTTTTTTGTTTCTTAATGCCAAGTTGGTAAACCAAAAAATGCTTAATTTGTTTAAGAAATACTTGTAAATGATAATGAAACATTTATTAAAAATTCCGTTCCCTAGAGTGCTTAATCCGATCATAAGACAAGTATTGAAACGTTTCTATAAAAGAATGTTCATAAAAAAAACAAATAGAAAATTGAAATTAGAAAAATTGAAATACATTTTCTTCTATAAAAATGGCATTCAGAAATTTTTCTGTTAATTTATGTTTATAAAAGACAGTATTTGTTTGAATCAATCCTTTATTACACTGAAGTATTTGATTAGCTTTACTTGCACATTTTTTTCAATTCTACCCTCTACACAGTTTCTCCTTAAGATTAAGGTCAAGTTAGTGATGATGGATGGCTTATATTTTTTTGTCTTATGGCATTCTATATGTTGGAGAGGTTTTTTTTCTTTTTACATTTTATTTAAAAACAACAACAATGTACTGAAATACATATGAAAATATTTTAATCAACAACTAATATTAAATTTTCCAGACCATCACAATTATTTGCATAAACAAATGGTTTGGTTTTCAATACTTCTATTTCACATTTTGATTATGTCAGCTCAACCAGCTGCTAACTCTCTCTATCCTTACTATAAGAACATTGATTATACTATAGTGAAATCTGCATTCATTTCAAAGGATTTTCTTTTATGAAGACCATTAAACTTTTTAGATCTTGTTTTGAAACTGTTTTTATTTGCTAGTTTATGACATACATAATAAATCTTATGTTTATGAATGTTCAGTAAGATATTCAATAAAAAGTTTGTATATCACACAATTTGAAAAGATGGTTTAATACAATCTTCTTTCAGGTAACAAACAATTAATTCAAATATACTTTTCCCAATAGAAATATTGAAAATCAATAATCCATTAAAATACCTAGAAATAAGGAAAATTCAACCAAGATAACACTAACACTAAATTGCTTGTTTCTTTGATTAAACATCTTTTATTTATTTGTATTACAATTTCTTATCACCATTCATAGCCATTAACTTTCTAACTTTGTATGTTTGTTACTAAAATGCACTATAAATGCATTCAGTATGGTTTTAGATAGGAAAAGTATCTTAGAGATTGTGAAATTACTGCTCATCATAGTTTTCATTTTTAACATTTTCGATGACTTTTATCTCATAGTATGTTATATTTATCATATAAAATCTATGACTGAAAGTATTTCAATCCTCTTTGATCTTGTGAAATTTCAACATAAAATTAATACTTATATTTTTTCAAATTATTTTTAGTTTGTAAATTGTATGCAATCTGATAGAGGAATATCATTTAATAGAAGCTTTAGTATCAAAAGAAGGTTTTTACTAGCAGTATTGGTATTGTCTTCACGATCGGAATAACATCATGTTTGAATTGTCATGGTATTTCTGATCGTTTAATATAACAACTTCATTTCTAAGTTGACTCTAATCAATATGTACATATTAACTGTTTTGATCTGCACAATTTTTTGAATACCACTACATTTTGTAGATTGTTAAAACCTGAAAATAAAACCGTAATTCTTATTTACCTTGACCTTGAAGTTGCTGCAAAAATTCAATGTTTTAAATATGAGAATAAGCTAATTTCACTTGTTTTACTGTTGAAATGAAGAATATTTATTAGCATGAAAAAGTGTACAGTATAACAACATCAGAAAATAATATTCTGTGCAAATTAGGATTTACAATCATGATTTTTATCCCCATATCTGAAGAATATACTAACTTGATAAAATTCATCACTAGATAGGATAATTTATTGTTTGATTTGGGATAATCAATTCAACAAGTTCAATAAGTAAGACACACATCTATGGGTTTTTAAATTTTCTTTTTAATTAGTTGACTTTCATTAAAGAAAGAATCTTTAAGTTATTTGGGTTTCTACTCTCATCTTCAGTGTCTCCTTCCCAACTTTTTGGCCGATTTGCTCATTAGCTTTCTTTAGATATTACTCGGACTCTTTAACTTTTTGGAACTGCAAACTTGCTCATTATCTAATCCATTGGAATAGACTGTTCACATTCTATTAGGCTTATTAGGTACTATGGCAATCCAAATTAACTATCTAGTTATTCTTTCCTGTAGCCAGGATTGAACCAATTGCCCTCACATGAAAGTCTTCTTTTTCTTTCTTTTAAAGTGTCATTTACTCAGGGTGGGTTGAGCCATCTCCAATTGACCGTGTCAAATTGTCTACCCTTGTCAATTGGCAGCAGAGTCAACGTCCTGTAGCAGTAATGTCACTTTAGAATTTATATTTACCAACTACTAAGATCATTACAACATGTGTCTTGGTAGACATTCAAGAGGGAACTGCAGGGAAGCTTTAAATATATTTTCCTAGGTCAGTAGAATTACTACTTATTTCTATAGACTTGCTTATTTATGACAAAAGAATTTCTATTATTATACTATTTTTGTATGTTGTTCAATGTTTCTACCTAATATTTGCTATGGTATTCAACTCTACTAGGTTTACTTAAATAATCATGACTCAATATTGGCTGCTTCTCTCAGGCATCTTACTACTTGTTCTTCCCTGCCTGTAAATTTTACTTCATCATATAAAGGTTGGTAATATCCCTATTCTGTCCTGATATGGTCAGCCGCACTATACTTTTCTATTTCTTCTCTCACATCTGTTTTATGTTTAGCAGTTTGTCTCACCATTTTATGCTTTTCACAACTACTGCAGGATATTCAATACATACTGTTCTTTGTCATGTTTTGTTCTATTGGAGACTTGACATGGACCAAATGTTTGTGAAGAGTCATGTCACTTCTGAATATGGTCCTGATAAACAGATCCTATATTTTTAAACATTTTCTCCTACGAGCCCTTCAAATATGGGAGGCAGACTATGGTAAGCTTCTGCAGACTGTTCTATCAATGGTCAATGTTACACTTTCTGGCTAACCATTTCAGTCGAATTCATTCCTGAATTTTCTCTTTATGTAATAACATGAGGGCTAGATGAGTAAGATAGAAATTGAAATTCGAAATTTAGAACATTTGAAATCGTAATTGAAGCCTGAATTTTCAAAGGTTAGGATTCCAAAAATAAATAAAAAGTGGTTTATTTATTAAAATCTGCCTAATCAAACTAAAAATATTTTGATATATTAAATACCATTCCAGTTTAGCTAACTTTATGATTCTTAAATACTAAGGTAGGTTATGGAATGCGTTTATCAAGAAAAGAATCCAGAATCTGGAACTAATAACTAGTCCATTTTTAGTCCTGAATTAGTGTGCCTATATGTTTGATTGCCTTATTTATATGTAGACTGCCAACATAGAATGCCAGAGAGAAGAAAGGTTATAAATAACAATTCGGCCATTAGAGTGACTAAGAGCGACAAGTATGAGAGATGTTATGTGTTTAGAATTACTTTTATCTGATTGGAAAATTAATGTATTCTTGAAAACTAAAAGAACTTGTTGGACGCTTCTCTTGTCTTCATTACAAGCAAGTACACAACATAAAGGTGTGAATGGGAATCCACTATACATGAAAGAATCTGTTCAGCCCTGTCTAACAAAAAATAATTGTTACATATTTGTATATTTGGTGCCGTGACCAGGGTGTTTTAAAATGATCTTTATTTACATCACTGCATATTTTGCCATGTGTTGTAAGTTGCAGATATCTTTTACATTTTATGTACTGTCCAGTGGAAGAACAAATTTGGTACAAATCTTAAAATGAGTTTTTACAATGTATATTATATGAGATATTGAAACTTTGTGTTTTTTATAATTTCTCTTTTAATTAATGGCTATATATTGTTTAAAGTCTGATTGGTTATTATTCTAATGATCAGGTTTTCATTATATTTATGACTAAAGTTGTATACTCTTATTGTAGCTCATTCATTTATTGTAAGCTTAACCCTTTCTGCTGTTATAACATTTTTTTCTTAACTGTGTCCCTTTTATAATAAATTTAAAATTATGAAAGCATTTGAAAATAGAAATTCTAGTTTAATAATCATTTGTTCCTTTAATTTTCTACTATGTAATTTAAATTCATACTTTCTCTACTTATCTATTCCTAGTATCATAAAGTCTATTTCCCAAGAATTTAAGTTTCTGATGAAATTTAAAGCAATCCTTTTTCTTAATTCTAACAGCCCCTCTCTGCTAATGTTTACCGGAACTAAATATATAATACAAGGTGAATAGAGAAAATACATTGAAGATGTGTATGTTAAATAGTCAAGACTTTATTTCAAGGATATGCTTTTAGGTTTAATTCCATTTTGAATATTCTATGAAAAAGAACCTGGAAATGGATTTCAGATTTCTCTGTTAAATAAACCAGATTTATTACTGGTTTATGTTTAATTGCCATAACACACTACTACTAACATTTCTATTTTTACTTTTTATTTGGTTTATAAAATAAAAAAGCTTTGTGTGAAAATAAATTTCAATTTTAATCTTTGGCTCTTCTATGTGATGATTGCATCATTACTGTGCACTCAATCAAGTATTATCTATTGACACTGGTTCAATTGTCACATAAAACATATTTGAATTATAAAAACAAACTTATAAAGATTTTTGGTAAATACAAGATTAGTTTATAGATGTCTAGTATTGATTGGGTTGAATTATTAGTAGTTCATCAAAAGTAAATAGGCTGAATATTAACCCTGAAAATGATAGAAAAATAAGTGTGTAAATGACCAGGGGCTGATTGATGGTGTGAATATAGCTAGGCTTTCAATAGTGTAATCTGGAAAATGGTGGAAGAAGTAGTGGAGATGAGATGTTTCTGTATAAGATAATAAGCCAGTGGGAGTGGAGTGTACACAAGTTCAGGCAGTGAGTCATCGCTGGCAATTCTCAGATGGAGTTCAAACCTTTATCTTCAAATTCTTCTACTCTATCTTCCCACTACCAACTTGCATTTTTCTGATTTTTTTCTTTGTTTTCCTGTAAAAAAAAGCATTGCCTGTGTTTCTCGCTGTCTCTCATGTGCACTGTTTTCACTCTATTATTTGCTGTCTTCATAAGTAACAAACTCTCTTGTAGAAGTATTAAAAATGAAAACCAATTACTCTTCATTTGTAGCAAATAGAAGATGACTTTTGATAATTGTTCATGGAGGTTTTATGATCAAAGTTCTTTTCTTCATTGAGAACTATTTTTGGTCCTATATCACTTAGTTTTTATAGTTTAAAGGATCTTCTGAACATTTTTAAATTCTTTTTTAATGTATCTTTGACTTTGTCATTGGTTTTAATTCTTAAATTTTATTTTAATCTTTTCTTCTTTCTCAGGTTTTTATTTGATTCTTTGTAGAAAGAATTATGTTTGACATTTGTATTAATACTTGAAATCCCATTTGAATTTGTCAGTAATATTTATGTTTTTATTTTTATTAACCTTTTTTTAAAGTAAAATGTTATTTCAATTAATTTGTCATGTTTATTAAAGACAAATATATTTTTCTCTAAAATAAAATGTATTTATTATAAAGTAAATGGCAAATAATGTTAACTTGTTAGGAAAAAAAAACTATAGATTGATTTGTAAAATTGATCTGATTTTAGGACTTTAATGAAAATAGATTTTCTACAAAGCAAAATATGGCATAATTCTAATAAGTATTCATTATTAATAGATTTTTGAAGTTTTATCATTGAAATGTTACAATTTCTGCTTGACGTAGTCTTTAGGGTGGTTTATTTGTATTTATTGAGTTAGTACACTGTAGACTCGATATAACCCGTTTCATTGAGGCCATCATGTTATAACGAAAACCAAACTTTATTTCAATGAAGGGTTGCTGGGGTAAATAGATTTTATACAATGATATTAATTGGTTATTTAAAAAAAAAATGTATCCAGTGTTAACTGCTTGCTAGATTGCTATTTTTTTTTTTTTTTTTTTAGATTTTCAAATGTAAAACATAAATTCTGTGTACATGTTGCTATTCTAGCCAATTCAATCCTATAGTTAGACCATCAAGAGCTGCATTCACTTGAGGTGGTTGTAGGGGTTCTAAATCTTCATCACTGCCTCCACTAGTGGCATTTGTCGCAGCAAGAATGTTTGCAGCAATTACAGCATTACTAGCTGCTTCATGTGGAGCATTGGGCATCAAGCTTTAACTCTTGAACCTGTCATCATATTATGCTTTTGCTTCTTGTACTTTTTAACATTAAATTCATTGAATTAATCATCCAAGTCAAAATCTGTCTCCATCCCTTTTCTGTAAAAAAGCATTATTTTAGAAATATTTTTAAAAATTAAATTGCAATATTGAAAATATCTTTATTCCAGTATAAGAACATACTCTTGTTAAGATTGTTTAAGCAAGAAATTCTCTTTTGCTTGTCTAATTGGGTATATCAATAAAATAAAAGGATAATTGAATCAAAAATTATTTAAAAACTGAATTCTCTTAATTTTAACAGTGTTGCTTCTAAAAAAATACTTAAATCTATAATAATGATAGTTATGGCAATAAATTTAAATAGTTGAATCATTATTGAGATATGTTGTATTATACCACAATAATAATAAAAAAGAAATTTGATTGATCAATTGCAAGAATATAAACATGGTTTGTTCATCTCTAGTGTTTATTGTTAAACATAAAGTCAGTATCTCAGAATATAGGTTAGATTTATGTTGCCTAAAATGTTGAAAACTGGTGGCTTAAATTTCCTTTGCTAAATACTGGATTTCACTAGATTTTTAATTCTGTACTAAGACTTAAATCCTGTTCAGAAGAAAGTTCTTCACTATTGTTTGTCATAAACCTAACCCAGATGATATTAGATAGCAGATATATAAGTAAACCCTAATTTATTCCATTATTATTTCATTGTATATATTTGTGTATCTATATTTAAGTTAAAAGAAAAAAAGTCTGTTATTGTCCTTGTGAACACTTCTTCCTTTTTAAGTATTTTCCTCTTCCATATCTGTTAGGTATTTCCATGCTTTAGTATCCCTCCCTCCTCTACATCTCCATCCTTTCATCATTACTCTGACCTATTTAGATGGTGATTTATTTTTGGGATTTTTTTTCTTATGAGTTTGAATAGAATTAACTCTAATGATATTAACTGCAACAATAAGATAGTATTTTTATCATATTTAGAAACCCTATTCTCTTCCCCATTTCCACTATCACTTAAATTTATTTTATAATCTTTCTTCATTTTTTATACTTTAGGAGTGAAATAATTTTGTTGAAATTGTAAACTCGGTTTGTCACAATATGCTTAAAATATTAAAGCAATTCTAACATTTCAATTGAATCTTCAATAAACCTATTTTTCATTTATCCATATTTTCTGTCTGTTTTATTTGTTTTAGAGTTTAACTGTTAAAATGACTTATATTTCATATTTCTCCATTCATTTGAATGTAAGCAATTTAGATTTGAATCCAATTACTGTAATTAATTATAATCTTTAAATTACTTTTATGTAAAACAACTCTAGAATCATGTTTAATCTATATTATATTATGTAATTAGTTTTTAAGCCTCTAAAAATTTCAAAAGGATACAAAGTTTGTCATTTGATATTGTACTAGGAGTCAAATTAGTAACCTCAGAAATAACTAGTGTTGGGACGATTCCTAAATTCTTTCCGATTCTGATACCAATTCCGATTCCAGGAAAATGTTGATTAACGATTCCGATTAACGATTAACTTAAAAATTC
>JAYKTE010594853.1:0-18215 GCA_036873565.1 Xipholeptos notoides | reverse complement strand
AAAAGCCCAGGGATGAGCACATAAAAATGGCCTTGTGCCTAACTTGGGTTGGTGCTCGACCAAGTAAATATCATATGACCCTAAAGTGAAGAAGAGACTTTTTGCAAGTCAGAATAATCCTAAATCTTGCTCTATAAAAAAGAAAGCTTTTACAAAATGAATTGAAAACCATGTTGATATCTATCAATCTCAGAACACCAAACACCCCAAAGATTCCTTCAGTCTATAACAAGGCGTAAATTGCAAAAGACTCTCATTCACAATAAGAAAATTCTATGAAGTTTAACTGGCACTGTGAAATTTGTACTTTCTGAACATTCAATCGAACCACATTTTCACAATACAGTGAAAAGAGCCATAAAGAAGGAAACGTGTAGGTGGCCTTGTTAGAAAGGGAAAGCTCCAATAACCAACTGACATAGTTTGTTCTTCTGTGAATAAATGTCTCATGAAGGTTCTTGATGTAAAAGATTTACAAAAGATGAAATAATGGTGCAGACTTCATCTGGAAAGTCACAGAAACATTTTCATTGGTTCGTTTACTCAACTAAATTTTTTATTCACTTTCAGCTGTCTCGGGCAGATAAGGCTCGTTAACTCGGGAGAGTAACTCATCTAGATGAAGACGGGTAACAGAACACTGATAACAAAAGCCCAGGGTAGGGATGAGAGCACATAAAAATGGCCTTCAGACCAACTTGGGTTGGTGCTAAGTAAATATCATATACCCACCGTTTTTTTCGTGTGCATTTTTTATTTTATTTTAGTGTTTATAATGACGGTTACTAGGGTTTTAAAAGGGAAGTTTGTTCCGGTCCCGTACAGTTCCCGCTGTGCATAACTTTAAGAAGTACCTTTTTCTTCTTTAAAAAAGAAATGTATGTAAACAAAAACTGTCATTTCAATCAAATTTTCAATGTATGATATAGTCGAATGAAAGTCCGATCTAGAATTTCTATCACAACAACTAACTGTGTTTGGAATAATTTTTAAGTTTTAGAAAGTTAAAATAAAAATAAAATCAAAACCAGAATAAATTTTTTTTTTAATTTTAGGTAAAAAAAAGCTATTAATTTTTAAAATAAATTTACTGATTTTCAAAAAGAATATCACAATTTTTTTATAAAACGAAATAGTGCCTCCTGCCCTTTTCCCCCCAACAAGCACGATTATTTCTCCCTACTGAGACGTGCCGTGTTGCGTGCGCATTCTTTTTTCTTTTAAATTTTTAACAGTTTGTCTTTTTGATCAGGAGGAACAAACTAACATTTTCCTTATTTCAAATAAAACAGGATTAAATAAAAAGTAAGTCCATTTTAAATTATGTTAATATATTTTATTGTACTTTAAAATTTAAAAGTTACGAATGATAAAAGAAAGCTCACAGTCCTTTTTCCAAAAAGTGTATGTTCTTATTCCTTCATGTTGATACAATATTGCTGTTTAATAAATTTCTTTGGTAATGAATTCAAAATTGAAATAATTTTAATACAAGTTTACATATTTATTATGCATATTTCATTTGTTGATGTTTTCAAAACGCAACATTTTAAAATGGTTAAACGAATGATTAAAAGTTTAACAATTACTTCAACGTAAACGTTCAATAAACAGTATAATTAACTTTTTATTCAGAATTTGGGAGTAAATTTAATAATTGGTTTGTGCTTAAGACTTTAGTGTGCTTTGACATTTCAACACTTTATTTTGGGGACGTACAAAAACACTGTAATAATGAACACGTGAATGATTAACACTAATGAACACAAGTAAGAATCAATAAGACTTGCTTGAGTTGATTTTTTTAACAATAAACATTACTTCATTTTTGTAATTTTTTAAAATTAAATTATTCAATTAAGAAAAGAAGAAATTAATGTCGTGAATATTGTCTTGAAAGAGTATTATTATACAAAATAAAGCGTTTTATTCAAATATTTTATTAGACTTTTTAGCATTCTGCTAACATAAAAAGGTTTTTTTTTATAATAAAAAACAACCAACAACAACACACATGAAAAAAAAAATTGGATAGACTTTGGCTTTTATTTATTTTTACCAAAGTGGCAATTACCATAAAATTGACGGATAAAAATTAGACCAAAAAAGACATACAGGAAAATCTGAAATACATACATTATTTATTTAATAAATTAAAAAGAAAAAAAATTAATTAGAGAAAGGAAACCCCTAAACTAAAATTTAATCTGTTGTGTCTTGTGTCGTTGTGACCAAAGATGTCTATTATTATTATTATTTCACACCCTCTCGTTCAATTTTTTGATAGTTTTTATGTTGTGTGTGGTGTGACGTGACAATATTTTCTATGTTTTCAAACCTAAACCCTTAATTTATTTTTCTTCTATGTTTTTGCTTTGGGGCATTTTCCTACGTTCAGATTCGTGCCAGTTTACAATCCCATTTTTGTCCCAAAACTATGAATATATTTCAAAATTAAAATTAGTCGTAATTCTATACAATTAATTCCATTTTGCTCTCCATATATTTCAAGGGAGATAATTTCGTAAATATTTTATTTTCAAGCAAAATTTCGACTATTTACAATGTAAAAACAACTTTTTATTTTTATCAAATTTTCTTTTTAATTTAATGATCGATATTAAATTGCAACAAGTTATGAGCATTTTACTATGATTGTTTCTAAAATTATTTTAATGCACATTTTTTATTCACGAGAATTTGCTATTAGAGAGTTTTCTTTTTATTAAAAAATTATTCATTATTTATTATTAAAGAAGAAAATAATTAAGCCTTTTTCAGCTGTTAAATGAAAGTAAGCTGAATAAATACGGAAATGTACATAACGGTGTTAAAATTTTGACAATAATAACAATAATGATTACCTTCCTACATGCTTTATAAACCGTGGCATAACTCCCACTTCCAAGTTTTTCTGCAAATATATAATCTTTTAATTTTGGTAATAATGTATTATTAGTATTAGCCATGTTTGTTTCTTCGAGGATGTTTGTGGATTTTGTTGTCTTGACTCATAAATACAAGGTAGGTTTGAACAAAGTTTGTTTTGAACTGAATTGTGATTAAATATGGAATAACGATATCTTATAAATATTTCAGTGAGATTTAAAGTCGTTTTAATAAATGAAACAGAAGTTAAAATGTTCATAGAGAGCTTTAGGTAGGCAAGGGAAATAACTCTAGTCTGAATAGTGACAAATATCCTAATTATAAATAATTCCAATATTTTAGATTTTATCTATCAAGAAAAACTGTTGCGAAGGAAGATTTAATGATTAACATTTTTTTTCTTTTCCCAATGTTACGTATGTATAAAAATAACGTATTTCTTTGTTTAATGGCGAATTTTTGTCTTGTATCTTAAGACTTTAAACAAACAAAAAGAAAAAAATGGCCAGATTTTTTTTGCAAATATTCTAGTTAAAATTCTTTGGTTTTTATTAACGTTTTGCTTTTCTTCAAAGAACATTTGATTTAATTGTAATCTAAACAAAATCAGTTGTGAAATAAATATTTTTCAGCTTTAAGTTAGAATAAACACCGTTTCAGGGATTTTTTTTAAAGTTGAGTTCAAGTTTTTTCACTTGTGAAAGTGAAGGTGGTGGTTGTTGGTTAGGTTCCGGTATTGTTAAAGTTTGCAATTTTAAACCAATCCCATTAATTCCACAGCCGTGTTGTAAATATTCCAATCTTCTATCAATAATTCAATCTATTATTTAAAAATGTTTGGGTAAAACTGAATATTTTCTTTGCAGTGTAGTAGTAGTCTGAATTTTTTTATTGTTTCAGTTGACCAAAAAAATAAAAAATAAATAGAAAAAAATGTGATTAAAGCAGTAAAGAAAAAAATCGTTTCAATATTTTGAATAATTATTTTAAAAAAAAATTGCAATAAAATGATTTCCGTTTAGAGAAACATCCGAAAACGTAAAAGGAAGAAATGAATTTTTTTATGTTCAAAAAAGATTGTTGAATTTATTTATTTTTTTATTTTTTAAATCTTTCAGATTATCTAAAAAGAATTAGGGAAAACAATATTATTTAAAGATTTTTAGGGTTGCTCCTCCAGTTTTAAGTACAAAGCTCCAAATCGATCCCAGGATCCCACATATTGAAAACTCTCGACGAAAACATCAAAAGGGATTATTGCCCTTAGACTTACGAAGTGTTTATGTCCGTAGGTTTGCGAGAGAAGTTAAGGGGTTTTTTTATTTGTTTTTTTCTCCATGATTTGAAGTTAATAAATTATTATTTTCTTATAAAACTCGTTAAAAATGTATTAAAATGTGGGAAATTAACTTTTTATGATAATTATTACGTCTATTTACAACAAAATATTAAGAAATATGCTTTTTTCTTATTTTTGGAAAAGATTCGTCGAGTGAGTGTTTTTTAGTTGTTTAACTGTTGAGTATACCCCCCCCCAAAAAAAAAAAAAGAATTCGTACCTGCTTAAAATTAATCAACTATGAAGAAAGCCTGATTTTTTTAAAAAGTGGAACTAAAAGGTCTAATTTTGCTTAATCAATTTCAAAATATAATCGATAGGTCTGTTGCAAAATTCTATCAATACAAATTATTTGCACAACCCATTGAAGCTGCACCCCATCCCAATGGCCATGTGCCAAATTATGTATTTGAAATGGCTGCAGAGGCTGCACATTTAATATTTCTCCTGCCGCCCAGCTGTAGTGTAGCTGTACTGATGATGCTGTAAGCCCAACAACAACATCTTCTAATGCTTTTATTGCCTTGGTCCCTAGCACCAGGTCAAACCCCAGTGGTTTGCCACGCACTCCCAACGAACGCATCGATCCTGACAGACTAACTTTCATCAGTGGATATAGAGACCACTCGCCCCAACACTGCAGGCAGCAGCATGGGATGTTCCTCCAATCGTTTCGACGTCCACATCTGTTTTTCTCCTAAATCTAAAATTGTCCGAGCGCAACCTGTATCAATTAGCGCCGAACACCGCGTCTTGCCAACATGGATGCCTGCCACTGGAAGCGCCGCGTTCACATTTTGGTGGGGAAGAAGGCTGGCATTTATACATTCTCCCCTTGCTCGTTTCTCGAGCAGTTCCGGGCCCGATGTCCACTTTCACCGCACCGGTAGCACCGCGTTCCGTGCTCTCGGCAATCTTTTGCAAGGTAACCTTTAACGTTACACCTATGACAGGTCAAACCAACAGGGCTGCTTCTGGCTCTACTATTGTTGGGTGAGCGTGTTGCTGCCACCGTCCTAGTTTTGCTTTTGCTCCCCAGTTGTCGTCAACACTCTTACTTTTGATATCCGGTCCTCCGTTGTCAGGGTTTCGATGTTTGGCGCCTGTTGATTGAGTGCAATTGAGACGACGTCAGAGAACTCAGTGACGAAAGTAAATTTTGTAAGCCTCTCCACCCTCTTTGAACCCGACCAATCTAACCAACTGCCTGATTTTATTGGTGTAGACGCCCATACGTTCGCCACCCCATCTGATCATAGTCACTTTCCTGTACACTGCGAACACATCGTCAGTGAACGCGAACGTCTCTTTCAAACTGCCTCGATCTGCTCTCTTTTTTGTTGTCTTCCCCCATTTCCATTTAGAAGGCCAAATGCGTCAGTGTCACCCTCCAAATATTATGTTAGCAGACACGCCACATCGTCTACCTGTTAAAGTTTCGCCACAAGTCTCACTTTTTTTTAACCACTACAACATTCCTCTCGCCAGGGAAAGGCGTTCCGTTGCTTATTCGCACCTTTACCATGGTCGTGCCAAAATAGCTTGTAGATTGTGTATCAATACAATTTATAAATAAATAAAACCACTCTTCTCTTTTTATCTGGCCACGGCAACTGATAAGACTGATGCTCAATCAACGGTCAAGACGCTTTCATATTTTTTTTAACTCGGCATGCGAAACACGCTCGTGCTAAGTCTAACTCCAAATTAGGCCATTACGTCTGTCATATTTCAATTCCATTATAAAGTAATAATAATTCCGAATCCTCAAGTAAAGCTTCGGACTGTCGTTGACGTTGTTGCTCAGATCAGCTTGCAGGGTCGCTTTCGCTTTCGCTTCTTCATCAAGATAAAAACTGTTGACATATTTTTGTGATTTAAAGGGACCGAGGAAAATGTTTATTTTTCGATCTTTGATGTTGTTTTTGCGTCGTTGCTTAACTGACCCAATTCCAACGACAATGCGAACTCTAGGCTTTAAAAGGCGTTCAATGACGTAAACAAGCTTCCATATCGCATATTGTTATTCCATCAAACTAAGTGTGAGTAAAAAATAATGTTTTTCAAAAATGATTGTTCTAGGCATTAAAATGGTTGATATGCCGTAAAAACACAAACTCAAACACCATCGCATTTATTGAAATTGAAGTTTATTAAATCCATAATTCAATTAAAATAATGTAACTTAACCACTTCTTCATTTTAAAAGTCTCACGTTGAATCAATAAATTTGAACAAAAGAATTTCTACTCCCATCCTTTTAACAGAATTTATCAGAAGTTGTTTGTTGTCTGTTTGTGTTGTTGCGTAGTGTTTTTTTGTGAACCGAGGTGGCTGGCTGGATTTATGTGGTGACTAGACTGACCCAGCAACTGACAAAAGTTTAAAGTGAACACTTAAAAGCGAAAGTATTGGTAGGTTTGGTTGCAATCGTTGATTGATTGATGATCAGGTTCAAGGTTGTTGGTTGAACTTACCATTAAAAAGGGAATAAAATAGATTTCCGTGCTTTGCAAAACCCTTTTTGGACCTTGGACGTAAAGGCGATAACTAGCGAAAAAGACGATACATATCTAGCAAAATTAGCAATTACCCCAGAGAACCATTAATCACGGAGGGTTGAAATATCGTCCGTGTTGTCTTTACAACTGGTTCATCAAGACCGATATATCGGCCTTTCAGGGTCCAAAGGGTTAAAGGGAAAAATACACAGCGAATAAGTTTTACGGTTTATCTCAAACTCAGTTATTTTGAAAATAACTTATTTTCTTAAGCTTCCTAGGTGGGACGGGGCGGGGCGGGGCACTTGGGGCCAAGTAGAATTTTCGAGTTTCTATTGGTTAACGGAGTTACCGTGCCATTATGGTGTGTCTAAATCAAATTTAAATAAATTTGGCAGCTACGCAGGTATCTTTTTATAATATTCATAATTCATTAATTTCTTTTTGTGGACCCCTTTTTGTCCTCATCTTACATAGTTGTTTTTCCCCGTGTTTCGGCCAACTTGTCCAGTGTGTCCACCCGCGACGGACGACGGACACCAGATAAACAAGAACTCTACTGAGTCTTGTAACCGTATTATTCCCAGCAACCAACACAAACCACTCACTCACTACTGTCTTCCATGGTTGTCTGTCGCGCTACGTTTTGACCAAAAAACCTCTGGCTTGCTTGAGTAGGAATTGAAACCACTCTGTCAATGCTCGTAAGTCATTATTTGGGTAAGACTGTAGTGAGTGCGGGGCAGGAGGCTCAGGCAGGCAGCAGCAGGCAGCTGAATTGCAACTGCACAAGCACAACTGTGCACTCTGCAACAATCCCAATTCAATTTATTATTTTAGAATTCTTTATGCACTTTGTGTAAACAAAAACAACCACTTAAATAAACCCTTCAGCTACATTTCTATTTGAATCATTAAGAATCTAAACAAATAAACGTAACGAAACAATAACAAATTAGTTGCTTCTTATTTGGTAGTTGTTGGTGGTTGAGGTTGGTCTAGTGTGATGATATTGCTCTAGTTTTTTAGTTGTTTCTATTTTTTGTTTATTCTATTAATGTTATTGGTCCCCAAACAATAACATTTTTTAATTATGAAACTTAACCAATTCTAGAAAAAAAAATTGAATAAAAATTTTCCCACCATCTCCCTTTAAACTGTAAATAAAAGATAAAGTTTAACGAGTGATAAATTAGGTTCCAATGATAAAAAAAGAAATTAAACATTAATTGAAAAAAAAAAAAACGCCATGTTTTTGTTTTATCAACTCAACTTCACTTTATTGAATGTTTAAAAAGACATTTAAAAAATCAAAACTCACTAAGGTTGAGTGGGGAATGTTGTAAAAAAAAATATATATTTTAAAATACTTAATTTAATTTTTATGGTACTTTTGAGAATAAACTTATAAATCCTAGTGTGTAAAAAAAAAAAAAATGTTTACTGCTTGCTTGCTTTACTTAAGCTATCATAAGTTTAAGTTATCATCCCTGTTTTGCTTTTTGAAAACAAACAACTTCTGTAGTGTTTTTAAGATTCTCAAAATTTTCGAGTCTGTTTATATCGTCAGTGAGTGAGTTGGTTGCTACGAGGCAGCCTGCAGCTCTGCGGCGCAGTTTGCTTTCTAGGTCTAACTTCTCCAACAACAACGAATAAGTCGTTTAAAAAAAAAATTACAGTAAAGAATCTAAACTTTAGAGTAAGAAAAAGTATTTAATTCCAAAGCCAAAACTGAGTAGTTTAAAAGGATACTGAAAGTTGGAACTTATAAGTAAGTGCATTCATCATTTCATTTTTATGATACATTTTTCTCGTTAATTGAAAGTTATTCTTCATTTAATTCAGAAAATTTTATCGTTTACATTAAGCCAAAAGACATTCTTTATCAATAACAAAAAATACAAGTTGTTTATGTGGATATTTTATGCGTTGTTCGTACTCGACGTCCGTGCCATCCTACTACAGGTGAGTGAGAGTAGAGAACGTCGTGTCGTCGGCATTTTAATTTTTATTCAGTTGGGTTGAACAGTAACACTAAAGATGGAGTGAAAACTACTGAAAATGGCAGTGTTTATTCTTTTTATCCGCCTGAAGTATTAAAAAAAAATCTAATTTGATATTCCTAATTTCTCAACGTTTTCCTTTAGATTTAAATACCATAAACTACTAATAGTAGTTCAATCGAGTGACATTATCGAAACTTACCTTACCAAAATTTAAATGTTACTTTTTTACAACGTAAATGTACTTAAACACCAAATTAAAAGAAATAATTAATCAATTTTTTAATGAGGCATTAGAAAAATTCATAGCTTTTAAAAAATTCAGAATCGATCTCTTAGTAAAAGTCTGAAAAAAAATAACGCTTTCTTTTCTCTGTCCTTGTACACACTCTTTGTCCTCACGTTCCATACACGCTTTTGTACTTTTTATCTCTGCCATACACACGCTTTTTCGTTCTACACTTACTACGCTCTTTTCCTACTATATAGTCACTGTAAAGGGAGCTTAATTCGAGCATTAGCAAAGTCTATTTTTATTAAAATAATTCAATCGAAAAAATGATTGAAATATCTAATTTTCAATGTTTTAAGTAAAGAATATTTCGAAATAATGGTCAAAGACGAGAAAACTAATTTCTATATTCTCTCATCCGTTTTTTTTATCATTGAATGCGTCTATGACGTCACTGTAAAATATGGCGGCCATTGAAAGGTTTGTTGAATTTGTGCTATTTATTCTTTTGTCTGTTATTTATCACAATTTATCAAAATTATTAGATTTTGTTGGTTGAAGATTAGTCATTTCTTAACTGTTTACTTTACCTAGTAAATGTTTAACATTCAGATTCTGGTCGATATTATTGTTTTGCTGACTAACTGCGATTTATTTTGAATTTGACTCCCTTTAACATTTATTTTTACGATATATTCATTCGCTTAAAAGACTTCACGATGGATGGTCTTTTGAATAATTTTACAAAAAACTAATCGCATAAACTCCATCTTCCGATTATAAAATGAAATACTAATTTTTTTTATGTGGATATACATTTTATATTTTAAATAAGGGACACAAAATTGAATGGGTTTGTTTTATTTTAATTCATTAATTTACATCGTGTCATTTGTCTGCTCGATAATAATTTTGAGTATTATTTTCCAGGCAAAATTGTTTTTGGTTTAAAGTTCAAGTTAAGCATATTCACAGTCAATTTATTTATATGAAGAAAAGGTTTTTGTAATTTAAAAATTCTGATTGAAATTGTTTTGTCAAATTGACTTGAAATAGTTTTGTCAAATTGACTAAAAGGACGATGGATAAACATAATATCTGTTACTACTAAAAAGTTATTATTGCCCCCATTTCTTAATTTGAAATTAGTTTTTAAAAAAAAGGAACATCTTTCTTTAAAAGGGAAAAAACAACATTCAATTGCAATTAATTGTGAAAACAAAACAAACTTTGACAAACAACGAGGATGTTTGATTTAACATTTTCTTAATGTTTTCCAGCTAATAAAAAAAAAAAACCACGTTTGCTTGTGTATTTCATTTCCCGTATCTTTGTTTATTTATACGCACGGGTGCACGATATCAGCTTTCTTCAAAACTTAATCAAGTAGAAATAAATGTAATAAACATTTTCTTCGTTGAATAAATTAAATAATTCAAAAAGTCAATACAATTTAATTTTCTCTCTTTCCCAGCCACGCGTATATGTTAAGTTTTTGATGTCTAAGCAAATTTTACTTATCTTTTGTGTCTAAATGTTTTATTTTTATTTTTTTTTTTGCATGTTTTAGTTTTTTTAAAAATTGAATTGTTGAATATCGCTTTTCACTTTAAAATTAAGTTTTATTGCGCACTTCTTAAACCTCGTCTCGTTCTTAGGTCATTCGAATCCCGGTGTAAACCGAATATTGGTAAAATATTTTATTACATGATGAACGAGTACGACGCGTTACACGACACGACTAACACGACACTATTAATGGTTAAAAACTATTTCACGATTAAATCAATTGAGTTTTAATGTTTTATTATTAGATCACAGTTCAGTTTTCTTTAACAATAATTTGAAATTGACACTCACTTGACTTGACCTGCATATTTCAGATTCGCTTTGAAGTAGATGATCAAAATCAAATTGGCATTGATTGCAAATCTCTCTCATTGCTTATTTCATTTTTCTTCCAAGTTTCGATATTTAAATGAGGTTTCAGGACGAAATGGATTTTTCTTTTGTTTGGAATTAGAACTCTGTCCACTGCTGCAATATTTGGGAAAAAAATAATAAATTTAAGAAAATATGCCGTAAAACTAAACAATTTAAACCTTCCTATATGTTTGAAATTTCCACAAATTTTCTTTAACGTTGATCTTTTCTTAAAAATAATTATTTTTTAATGTGTAACTAAATCAAATCATCACTCTAAGGATAAAAGTCATGAAATTTGGATTAGTTTTTCGTGATATTTTTCTATTTTAAATTTTAAAAAATCTACATGAAATTAATACCCCTTTCCATGCATGAACAATAACATAACATATAACATCATCCCTAATAAAGTTCAAATAAATAAAAAATTTTATTATTAATTTCACAATTTACTAAAGTTGCTCAATGTTCAAAATGAAAACATGAAATTTTCATATACTATTTAATAATCCATGAAAATTTCCTATTATGTTTTAATTTTAAACATAATTTTTCCTAATGGAAAAAATTTACACCTTTATAAAGTTCATTCTTCACTTAATATTAAGTGAAGAATGAACTTCATAAAGATGTACATTTTTTCCATTAAGAAAAATGATGACACCATTGGTCACCACCACATAATTTGGCCGTATTTTACAACACAAAACTACTCCACTTCATGATGCTATAAAGTCAAAATGCTAAACTAGATTACACCAAAAATTATAATTGATCAACAAAAGAAATAAATATTGAAACTTTGAATTTTCATCAGAACTGGAGGAAAAAAAGTTCTTATTTCTGTAACTAAACATTCATTTTGGAAAACCCTTCAGGAAATAACTTGCCATATTTTACTAGTTTTAAAAATTTTGCATTTAATCCAGGAAAAGATATAAATCTCCATATCACTTTTGATTTATATGATCAAGGAAAGTGATTGCTTTCTGAGATATCATTTGATATATTTTATTCCTTAAATTTTAGAATAGTTATTGTGACCAATCCTTTTACATATTAAAATTTACTTACCCCAAGAAAAACGTTTTTAAAGAATCAATAATTTAAATCCTTGAATTAATAAATTTATAAACATCTTATGGTACATTTTTGTTTAATTTAATTGTCTTTTGGCCAATAAATATATCATAAATTCTTAAAATGAGTATTGGTAATTAAAAAGCATAGAATGGAAGCAGAGTATATGATTGTATGGTGGATTCTGAATTGATCTCACTAAAATATATACAGAATGTAATGGATGATTTATAAAAATCAAACAATTTTCTTTAATGTTTTTTCCCCACAAAAAGCTTAATACAATAAATTTGTTGTTTCAAATCTTTATTACTTTCATTCGCAAATTTGAGGAAAAATTAATCTTGACATTTTTTGACATGCAGGATATCTTTAAAGATGAAAACAATAACAAGAATTTCAGCTCAGTTTTTTTTTCAAAAGAATGTCTGAATCCACTTTAATTTGGCAGGCAGTTCACTTTAAATTGAATAAAAATAGACAATTTTAAAAAAATGGTTTCTATTACTTCCACATACAAAAAATATGGCATATCATTTTACATCTGTATGATTTGTTTTTTGAGTGCTCTTAGGAAGAGAAATTGACTGTTCTTATGGCATTTGAAAGCAGCATAAGAAACAATCAGTTTTTAGTTATGTAAGCTGAAAAGATTTTAGAATATGTATGTATTCATTGATATTTTTTTAAAGTTTTGTAAGATTTTTTTTATATGTTTATGGTAAATTATTAGAATTATTTCCTAATTGTTTATTTAGTTTGTAGAGATTAGTATTATTTAAAAAGAATATTCTTTCTAATTTCATTACATTTCAACCCACATGAAATTATAAATATATAATTTATAATGATAGCTTGTATTAGAGAGAATTGTATTCCCCATCAAAATTTGAATAGACATTGTATTATCATTTTATTTTAAGTCTTTGAAATATGGAAACTAAAAAAATAATGTCAACTACAATTTACTCTATTTTTTTAAACAGAATTCCATTGATTACAATTAGTGATATTTTTCTTGTTTATTTGTTATCAGGAGCCAAATAGGACAGTCAAAAAGCAGTTTGGAAGCAGCTGCTGAAGCTGCTGCCAAGGTAAATGCTATGCTTATTGCAGAAGGCAAATTAAAACCTCCTTTATTGGTACAACCAACACCTAATACTAAGTCAAAAGTAAGTATAAACAATAATTTAAATTGATTTTAATGGATGCTTTATTAATTTATGTAAGATTTATTTTTGGAATTATTGTTAATACTTGTTTGAAAACAATTCAAAGTTTTATGTAATTGTTCTTTTTGGCTTACACAAGAGGACATTGATTTGCACTTCTAATTGTTAATTCACAAAAAAATCCTTTTTTTTTACCATTTTCATGAAACTTCGCATTTTTGTGTGCAATTCAAATACTACTCATTCAACATCAATTTTTTCTGTCTATTTTAAGCTGTTATTTAATGATATTATTTAATGTTTTTCTATTTAGATGTATGACATTCTTCAATATATATTCATTTAAATAATTTACACCCACAAAATTTATTGCAAACTCTAAATAGCTGTTTCTTAGTCTTTTATTAATCAGTACAGTTTGTGCCAATATTCCCAGTCCTGGCCAATCAGATACTCTACCATTATGACAATTAAAATGAGCAAACTTTAAAAATAATTTTTTTTGTTTTGGAAGGATTTTTTTTTCATAAAATCAAAATTTCATTAATGTTTACTGTAAATGAACTTGGATTATTCTTTTTGTTTTATTTAGTTTCAATACATTGGAAATTTTATTTCCCTAATTTGTGGACTTTCAAATACTTGGTCTATGAATTACACTTTTACAAATTTACAAGTGAATAAATTATTTTTCTAGAAAGATTAGATTATATACTATAAAACTAAAACATGTTGATTAAAAGAAAAAAAAAATGATTCCAAAACCAAATTTCAATTCTATCGAACTCTGAAATAATCTATGAATAAAATATTCTTGAATTTTATTTTCATCTACGTAATTAATACAGTAATGAAATTTATTTTCTTACTGACTTAAATAATTCACTAGTATCTTCTAATAAGTTTTTGAATGAATAATAAATGAAAGATACATTTGATTAGAAATGTTGTTTCAAATTTTAAGAATAAGGATGATTTGCTTGAGACATAGAGAGTTAGTTTTTTGTGTTTTACTGTGAATTTGAGAAACTAAAATAGCAAAACTCTGTTGATATTTTTCAAAAACAAACATGTCAAAACATGTGAAATTAATTTCCTATCAAATTAAGGAAGGATATTTGTAGTTTTTCTTTTCTTTCATTTTATACTCAATTTTGTTAATAAATATGTGTATTTTTTATTTACAGGTTTCTCCAGATCATGGTGTAATAAATGTAAGTTTAGATTAATAGTTCTTTTTAAATGAATTTCGCATGAAAAACATTGACATCAATTTATTTATTGCTAGTTACCGGCTGCAGTCATCGAATTGAGTGGAATTAGAGCCCTTTTCACCAGCATGTACCTTCTTTATTCAAAATACATAGTAATAAAGAATAAACCACCCCCTTTTTACACGGATTTGTTCTTTATTTGTAGAATAACAATTCTGTTTTACCAATATTTTTTCCTAACGCCACCATGGTAGGAAAATTTTTTATGCAGTACACTAGGACGTTATGTTTACTTTTTTTTTTTACAAAAACTATAAGTTTTCTTTAACTGTCTCGTACATTTATGCCATGCCATGCCACACAGAAAAAAAAATCTAAAAACAGCACCAGATTAAGCAAAGAATGATCTTCATTTTAAAAACTGCCACAAATATGCAAAAAGAAATGTGTTGATTCATTCAAAAAGATTTTTTAACTTCTAATTCATTAAGTTCAGTTCAGGCAACATCAAGAAATCTCTGTAAATCTTGCAATCAAAATTATGAAGACTTCCCAAAAGCAGATTATGAGTACCAACCATAAAATCATTGCATTCTCTTGATGATATTGTTCAATAACTACAAGGTGTAAAGACATTTGGATATGGCATTCTACAATATTTATTGATTTAGGATGCAAAATTCCATATCTATAATAGTTTTTGAGATATTTCATTTTGACTTATATGAATTTTAGTACTCTATTTCAACTATCAAAATTGAACATTTCAGCATTTTTATCTACTTGTCATGAAGCAAGTTGCAGATAGAATTCTTTGGAAAAAAAAATACGCATAATACACATTGCACTGGATGTTCATAATTACTTGTATTTAATTCAATTTTATTTGATGATACTTTAAAATTTGCCAACCAATGCAATTTTGCTATCATAAATAAAACAATGTTCAATTTTCAAACCTAAAAAATGAGGACCAAATTGAATTGGCGGTAATAGTATTTTTATTTGCTATTTTATTGCTATACTAGGAGTCATGAAAGCATCTCTTGTGACATTTTTAGCTGTTTGTTTCAAAGTTGCCGCATTGCAATGTAAAAATGTTCCTGCTAACTTTGCGTATGTTAAAAAAATCATAACTTGAAAATGAAACTTGTATTCATGCATATTTTTAGATAAAAGAATTACTATACAACCTTCTATCTTAGATTTCATAATTTAAAGAAAGAAATATAAATAGTAATTTATTTCTTTAAATGTATATGATTTGATATGTTCTGTATATATCCTCTTTTTATTTTTTTTTAGAAAGGAAAGTGTTTTTTTTAAACTTTAGAAAATTTATTGTCTGAATTTATAAGACAACTTTTGATATTTTTCTTTTGATATCCTTTATTCAAGTATTTCAGACTTCTGCTGATATCTTTCATATCTCCATAATGTTTCAGATGTATCCTTTGGCCTTCTTCAGAAGGTTACAATGAAGATAATAGTAGAAGTCAGAATAACTTGAATAATGGTTAAAGTATTTAATTCCAATATTCAAGAGAATGTTTTGAAAGGTACAGATTTTAAATTCTTATAAATTACTCAGAAGTCTAATCTATGTAATTAAAGTGCAAATGAAATATTTTTATTCAATCACTGTTTTTAAAATTTTGTGCCATTTTTAAAAAAACATTTAAAAGATAACTAACAATAGTTGATAATATTGAAAAGAAAATTATTTTTTATTATTTATTTCATTGTTATATACCTATAATATCAATACTTCAGTTAGATTTAAAAAAGCATAATCTAGAAAAACAACTTATTGTTCTCAGTTGGGGTTTATTATTTTTATGTGACTGGTTAAAATAGCCTCTTCAAATGTAAAAGAAAAAATTAATTAGGACTTGTAAAAATTTTGATTTTTTTAAAAAACTTTTCACAGGTTGGTTCAATGTCTAATCCCAATAGTTTGATAGCTGAAGTTGAAATCAATGATGTCCCTACTCATTGTCGAAATATGTTGACCAAAGGAACAGCACAAGAAGAGGTATGTTGGATTTCTCTGAAAACTAAGGAAAGAATTTTCTATAAAAAAGACAACCATAATTTAATTGAAAATCTTATTGAGGAAAAAAGAAAAAGGGAAGCTAATATTTCTCTCTTAGCCTTTAAGTAAAACGTATCTTTATGTTTGTGGATGAAAGATACTTGTGTATGTAAGTGTCCTTCAATTCTGATATATAATGGTCTAAGAGTAGAACCTATTTAAAATTCACTACATTTAGTACTTTGTATATTAGATTGTACATTGTGGTATATATTTGTTTTACAGATTGTGCAGTTTGCCAGCATAAAATAATGCTATTTTGATACATTTTTTAGTTGAATGTTCTTATAGTGGTTAAGTTGTAATTCCAGCTTCTCTTTTTGGATACCCCTGTGTATTGCTATTTTCTTAATGATGTGAGGTAACTTATAAATGGCAAGTATTAGAGACTATAGTATCTTCAACCTTTTCTTGCTCTAAGTAATTTGTGCCTGATGTAAGGATAACCAGTTATGTTTAATGCCTCCAAAAGGTGTATTTTGTGACTGCCTTAATACATGTGTTTCTAATTCAAGTGAGTTTGCTCTTTAAGTATCCAGTTTTAGTAGTGAGAGAGAAAGCTTATGTGTAGTGTATGAACATATCTTTGCTGGCAGATTTTTTGTATAATTCAGTCTGGGTATTATTTTTTTTCTAATAGCTTTAGTCAAAAGTCCAGTAATGATAGTGATCCTACGTTATTGAAGTGTTCAGTTGCAAACCTATATATTATTTGTGCTGGTAAAGAAGGTACATGAGTGGCAGGTGTTATATGGTCAGTATATTAGTTAATCCTAATAGACTAGATCCCTTTGATGGGCCTGTTTGAAGGCAAATCAATATAATGTAGACCTTGTGGTTGGTGTATGTCTGGAATAGGGCAAGGATTATAACTGGTTTTTCCTATCATTTTTTGGTTATAGTTCAAATAATTTTCTTGCTATTGTAGGTTATATTATTTCTAAACATTGGCCTCTTGAATGAATGAAAACAGATTCCATCCCCGTAGCTTACTTATCCAAAAAATAAAATAAATTTTTGCATACTTATTTATTTCTTTATTTTGTAATTTTTTTCAGATTTCAAAATTGAGTGGAGCTGCTGTTTCAACTAGGGGCAGATATATGAGTCATGAAGACAAAATAAAATTTGCTGGGTAAGTAATTAAAATAGAATTGTTTATCACATTTAGATTCATAATATGAGGCTTAAGATAGTAATAGTTTATCATTTTTTATAAGAAAATATAATTGTATTAAATATTTAAAATGTTCATTTTAAAAATGTGTTAAAACTTTCATTTAAGTATGAATTCATTTGAGTTCTGAACCTATGATGATCACTGGGCTTTAGTAAATTGCCAAATTAGATCATTCTAGAATTTTTCTAAATTGAGTTTTAATTAGTTTAGACAATTATCATTTTAATAAAAGAAAATTTTGATATTTTTATTAAAAAGAAATACAACTTCAAATTATATTTGTTAAATCATAAATTGTAATAAAATGGAATACTATGAATGTAATATGTATATCTAGATATTTAAAAAAAAAATTAATCTTTCTTAAATAAAAGTAAAATTAGAATACTACATCTACTACTTCTATAATAGTGACCTTGTGTACCTCTACCAAACTACTTTGCCACTTTTTGAGAATTAGAATTTGATATGTGGGGTATTCAGACCAATGAAACAGATTTGATTTGATTTTGAGCTGGAAAATAAGCTTCTAAGGGGTAAAATTTGAACGATTATATCATTGCAGGCTTGTAGTGTCCACTGTG
>JAYKTE010593742.1:0-18221 GCA_036873565.1 Xipholeptos notoides | reverse complement strand
ATGCAAATATATATATTTAAAAAAACATAAATATATATATATATATATATATATATATATATATACATATAATTATGCTTATTGGTTTATATACATGTGTTTATTTTTCGAATATGTATATAGGTTTGCAAGTGAAAGACTCATACACACATGTCTATTTAATTATTACTCTTTAAAAATATGCAACACATTTTACCCATGATCAATAAGAATTTTATGCCATGGAACAGCATCGCAGAAATATAATGCCTGTCATTTGATTTAATTTAAACAAACATAAATTATGTGTGTGTTGCAGATTGAAAACACAATAGGTATCTTTTGCTAAAATGTATTCAAATAAAATCCATTCTACATTAAGTAAGTAAAGAAAAATGAATAAATAAAACTTTTGAGGAATCGCAAAAGTCAAAAACGGAATAGTCCACCCTGGCTTACAGCTATAGGGGTGCATAGACTATTCCCATTATTTACAACTGTATCATCAACAAAAAAAAAAAAACTATTACATGAATGTATTCATGCATCTATATATAGTTTGTTTTTAATCTCAGTGGATTGTTATCAATCCACACATTAGTTATCACCCATTTCCATCCATCCATCAGAAAAAATACAAGAATCACATATGTTTTGGTATATGGCTTTATTTTTAGTTTTGTCTACATTAATAATTATTGACAGACTTAATATGATTACATATAAATAGCCTGGACTAAAGAAAGTTCTATGAATACATGCACATACACACACACATACACAGACACACACACATACACAGACACAGACACAGACACACACACATACATATTTATATATATGCAGTAAAGGTGTTGGAGTGGTAGAAGCTTTGACTCTGGAATCGTATTGTACGAGTCAAAACCATTACATTCACTTTTAGCTGCCCCATGTATATGGGGCTCATTAACTCCGGAGAATAACTCATCTAACTGAAGGACAACACTGATTTTAAAAACCTGGGTAAATGAGGCCCATCAACTCAATAAGAATAACTCATCTAGGTGAAGGACAGCACTTATTACAAAAAGTCAGAGAATGTAAAAATCTTGTGTGAAAATAAGAAAATGTTGAAATTAAAACCATAAAAAATAATTATAAATTTTCATTTGACTAAGTATGCTTAAATAACATATATATATATATATATATATATATATATATATTATTTAAGCATATTTAGTCAAATGAAAATTAATAATTCTTTTTATGGTTTTAATTTCAATGTTTACTTATTTTCACACACGATTTTTCATTTTGGGATACAGTTGCTAGAGCTTATCTCATATTTTTTATTCCCTCCAGCTATGGGTTAAATAGACTAAATACACTTCTTCTAACAACTTGATTACGAAGGAAAGACTTTGGACTAATACCTTTGGTTAAGGGTAAGAATGCCTCTTAGTCCTTTCAGCTATGAGTTAAATATCTAACTACTGTTCATCTAATGACTTCTGAAAAAATATGAATCTGCTTATTCACTCCAGCTTTGGTTTAAATAGTCTAAGTATTGTTATTCTAATGACTAGGGAAAGTCATTAATAGTAATAGACACATACATTCACATACACAACATATGTGCTCACATATCATATTATATTTACTTGGTCGAGCACCAACCCAAGTTAGGCACAAGGCCATTTGTTTGTGCTCATTATATCCCTGGGCTTTTGTAATCAGTGTTGCCCTTCACCTAGATGAATTACTCTCCCAAGTTAACAAGCCTCATGTACTCGAGACAGCTGAAGGTGAATGTAGTGGTTTTTGACTGGGATTTGAACTCGTGTAATATGATTCCAGAGACTGAGCTTTTTCCACTGCTCCAACCTTGCAGCCCCCCAAAAAATAACATGTGCACATATATACACACACATGCACACAAAAACATACATAGACGTCCGCAGCAAAATAGGCCTGTATAGAGATTGCAATAAACTTTATATGCTTCTAAAAGCCATGTAGTCAATCTTGGTTCAGGAGCCAGTAACAATTGGCCAGTCCCTTGGGTGAGTTTCAATAAAAACATTTTGTCCTTTCTGCTCTGTACTTAATTGTTGTTCTATCTCCATGTGTATTTAATGGATCAGTCCAATCTTTGCACTCATACCCATAGATTATTATGCCAAAAATATTTGCAACAGTTGAACACTCTGGAATTGTAGTTATATATGTCTGCTTTCAGTAATTGTGCAACGAAAGTGGTTACATAACCTGGAGACAACAGGAGCTTCTTTTCACTGGGAGTATATAACTGGGAAAAAGGCGTAGCTTACAAAATATTAGGAAAGCCTGTAAGTGATTAGTTTTTGTTACTTACATTGTTTCCTTGTGCCTAGACAAGGCTCTCCATTCAACCATTCTGGGTTTCATTTTTACGCCCGGTTGTGATGTTGTTTGGGGGAGTTTTTTTAGCTCACTCCAAATTGACCATTCCTTGTCATGGGCTCTTCACACTCCCAGTTGCTTTTTTTATTCAGAATCGTCGATTTCTTTCTCCATCTCTGTGTTGCTGTTAAGTTGATTTTTGGGCTGAAAACCAAGATGTCATAACACAAAGACAGAGTTTCAGTGACCAACTTTATTGCATACCAAAATGGACTCCCCGTCTTTCCCACATATCACCCATCTTATAAAAAGCTGATTACCTCATGCACCTATCTCCCCATCCCATCTTTTAACAATACTACAATAGATCATTGAGCAAAACATCTTCCTTTTACTAGAAAATATTTGGGAACTGTCTTGTGACAATCAATTGCAGTTAAATTCCAGTTTCTCTAAAAAATGACAAGCTGGCCTGGGTAGCATAACGATCGATCTTTTGGGAATAGATGATGCTTGGGGAGAGAGAATTATGGAAGGGCTTACTTTCTTGTAAAAGTTATTTTTCTTACTCTTCCAGAGCTGAGTGAGGGGTGCTTCTTCATTCCTCCAGTCTTCGTCTATCTGGAGATGAAAGGTGATTAACATGAAGACACAGAGAATGAGGTTTACAAATTTTTATTTCTTCAAGTGGATGCAAGCCATTTTTCTCCCGCTTTAGTTAAAAAACCAAGTACCCACAACTTATATATTCTACCGGAAGTCCGTGAAGATGTCAAGACAGCTCTCAGCAAACTTTGCCGCTCTGAACGAGTGACAATATTGTATTCTCAATATTGTTACACTTAAGGGTAGATCCTCAGACTAGTAGCATTTTTGTCTGATTTTGATCCTAGTTAGAAAAATATTTTTTCTTTGTAAAGCTGTACTAATGAGCCATAGATGGTAAAACAGACACATATACAGATTGCAAAAATCACACACACATATATCAATATATGTATTTATATGAAGGTCATTTAATAGATAAGGTGAATTTTTTTATATAAGGATTTCCAATATAGATAGAAAATACAATAGACCTATTTAGAAAATGAAGCCTTCCATATAAAACTACATTGTTGGAACCTACTCTATTGAATACAATAGTCCAATTTAGAAAAACGAGCCTTCCATTTAAACGGCAAAAAATTGCTGAAAAATTACAAAATATTCGACATGTTTTTTTTTGTCTTTTTGTCAATTTTTAAAATATTCCATCTTTGTAACATGGATTAAAACAGTCTTTTTGGTAAAACTCACTTATGCTTATGCTTTTCTTAAAGAAAATTTTTTACCTATTCTTCTTTTATATGTATGCAAAGTCCCTGTGCACTTATAATGTCAAGTTTGTTTTGAAATAAACACTGAGAGCATAACATGTTTTGGTACAATACTTCTTGTGACTCTGATTCTCAATATTTCATTAACTAAAAGACTATCAGTTTTCTTCTGATCTTGAAGACCTGATCAATTGTTATAACTATAATGTAGGCCCTGGTTCCTCTCCTTGGCTGTGATGATGAACCTGTCGTCAAGGAAATAAAGGTTAGGAAGCGAGGACAACCCGAAGAGAAATATATAAATTATTTATCTAATTTAATAGTCTTAAATTTGTCATTGTATCGAAACTAACCTATTCTTGTTCTAGCTTGTAGGTTGTCTAGGACCTGTTATTAGAGCAAGGCTGGTTAAGCAGGAGCAAAGACAACCCAAAGACATACAAAATTACTTTTTTTTTACATTTGTCATTCTAACTAAACTAAAATACTCTTCCAATTTTGTAGGTTGTCTAAGACCTGTTGTTAAAGCAAGGTGGGTTAAGCAGAAGAAAGGAAAGCTAAATACATTTATATGAATTACCTACCCAATGTATTAATGTAATATTTCTTATTCTAATTAAACTAACATACTTTACTAAGTTTATCTCATGTAGGCTGCCTAAAACAGTCTAAACATATAGCAAGCCGAGTAAAAAAGAGGGAGAATGACAGAAAGAGGGGAAAGAGATTGTATCAGAATGAATGCCACAATTTCTCATCAGTTCCTGTTCATTGGTATATACAGTGCCCCACAAAAGTTTACAATACACCGTTGAAACTGTCAATTTTTGTATTTCTAGCTTCCAAATGGTAATGAAACTTTGTATAAACATAGAAAATGTATTGAAACTAAAATAGGAACAGTTGGAAAAATAAAAAATAACAATTTAACAATGCGAAAAGAAAATTCAATAATTAGCAATGCAAAAGTTTACAACACATATGAAATTCATTAGATTTCTCAATAATTTTATGGCAGTTTATCATGCTTAAATTCTTAGAAGCTTCTAGAATGTCCAGGAATATGCAATAGGCATTGAAGTACACAATTAGTAAAAGTATTGCGTCATTCTCTATCTAATAACCATATTGTAAGCAACCACATCATGGGAAAGAATAAACAGATTGGTCAAGAGCTCAGAAAACAAATTGTAAGTCTTCATGAATGTGGGTTGGGACATAGAACAATATCCAAACAGTTGATGGTTCCATTGAATTCTGTTGGAACAATAACTTGGCACTGGAAGTTTCACAAATCAACCCTTCATTTGGCTAGATCAGGTTGTCCTTGAAAAATAACCAAACTTGCTGAAAGGTTATTAACAAGGAAGATTATTGATTTGCCTAGAATTACTCTTGGAGAGCTGCAGAAAGACTTAGAAAACAGCGAAATTAAAGTTAGCAAGGACACAATCAGTAGAACTCTTCACCTTAAAGATGTCTTCTCTAGATCAGCAACGAAAAGGCCAAGCATGTTCGTGCTAGGCTTGATTTTGCAAGTGAGTATGCAAGCAAGCCTCAAGAGTTTTGGCATAATGTGCTTTGGTCAGATAGGACCAAAATTGACTTGTTTGGCACTTCAAAAACACTGAAAATTTGGAGAACAAAAAGGTACAGAATACCAGTCAAAAAACACCATTCCAACAGTAAAATTTGGAGGATGATCCATTATGATCTGGGGTTGTTTTAGTGCAGGAGGTATAGGAAAGGTGGAAATAATAAAAGGAAGAATGAATGAAGCACTTTATAGGAGTATCTTGGAGAAAAACCTTAAAGAAATCAGACTGGGTTTATCAACAAGATAACAATCCTAAACAAACTGTGAAACTCACACAAAATTCTTTTAATTCAAATGAAGTGAATGTTTTGAAGTGGCCTAGCCATTCTCCTGATTTCAACCCTATAGAGAATTTATAGGGAGAATTGAAATTACGGGTCCATAGAAGAAAACCTTCAAATCTGCGAGAATTGGAGAGAATTTGTGTGGAAGAATGGAATAGAATAACACAAGATACATGTAAGAAGTTTGTAGGAGATTACTCAAAACGTCTGCATGCTGTAATCAACAACAATTGTTATGCTACAAAATACTAAATATTATTTTGTAAATGTGTTGTAAACTTTTGCATTGCTAATTATTGAATTTTATTTTCATGTTATGTTAAATTGTTATATTTTATTTTTCCAACTGTTCCTATCTTAGTTTCAATATATTTTCTATGTTTATACAAAGTTTCATTAACATTTGGGCGCTAGAAATACAAAAACTGACAGTTTCAGTGGTGTATTGTAAACTTTTGCGGGGCACTGTATACAACATGGTGGCTTGGGACCTTTGCAATGTATATACGAGAGAATGAAATATATATATATGAAAGAATTGGGGATGAAATCCAACAAAATGAATAAATTATTGAAATAACAAGAACTGAAGCAAAATTTTAAGAATTGAAATTTTGATAAAATAAACTTGATAAAATTAAAAAACCTACAATGATAATTTGATTATAGCAAAAAACTATCCTATTTATCTACTCTATTTGAAACCTTGAGGTGTGTTTCACTTTGTGGGTGTGAGTTTTGCTGTGCAGAAAAGGTTGATATAACCTTAAACCAACCAACCAACCAATCATTCCGTGCATACATGAATAAAAACCATTTAATGCATGAAGATATCCATGGATTTGATAGTGTCTGCACACGTGTGTGTGTGTGTGTGTGTTTGTGTTTCTTTGTGCCAGTCTAGTTTTCTATGTATGTATGTGCACACATAACATGCACATGTCATCAAAAGTGATTGAAAGAGAAAGTGGGGTAAAGAGAGAGAGAGAGAGAGAGAGAAAGAGAGAGGGAGAGGGAAAGAGAATGGGGAACGAGAGAGAGAAAGAAGTAGAAAGATATAGAGAGAAAGAGAGAAAGAGAAAGAAAGAAAAAGAGAGTGGGTGAGAAAGAGAGGAATAATTAAACTTCTTCACTCTCTCTTTTTCTGCCAATAAACAAAAAAAAGTAAGAAAATATTTCATTTATTTTCCAAGTTGCCCTTTTTGCTACCCATTTTTTTTCTCTTATTGTAAAAAAAAAAAAGGCTTGCAAAACGTTTCCAAATTTTTATTTTATGTTGCTGAGTCATTGCTGACGTTTGAAGGAATGCATCTTACGATGAAAGCGCTCAACCCAGACGGACGGACGGACGGATAGATGGACCATATTTCTGATGCTTTTTCGCTTCATTGGTGGGTCTTAAAAGTTGCAGAACCCTAAATCCAGTAATGGGTTTGGATTTATTTGTCAAAGAATAAAATAGGAATTTTGGTAGACATATTCTTATGGGACCCCGCTCCTCCATAGGGGAAACTGATCATGATAGTGGTGGTGTTGGTAGTGCTGATCATGATAATGATGATCATGATGATGATGATCATGATGATGACGAGGAGGAAGAGGAGGAGGAAGAGGATGGTGATGATGTTGATAATGATTTTGATGATATTGCTGATGATGCTGTTGACGATGATGATGCTGTTGTCGATGATGATGCTGTTGAAGATGATGATGCTGTTGATGATAATGATGATGATGGTGTTAATTATGGTGTCAATTATGGTGTTGATGATGGTGTTCATGATCTTCTTCTGATGATGATGATAAAAATGCTTATGATGATGATGATGATGATGATGATGATGATGATGACGATGTTTGTGGTGGTGATGACAACAATGATGGTGGTGATGATGACAATGGCGACGATGACTATGACAATGGTGATAGTGGTGGTGGTTGATGATGATAATGATGAAGACAATGGTGCTGGTGGTGGTAATGATGATGACTACCATGATGATGATGATGATGGCCATGGAGGCAACAATGGCAACGATAATGCTGATGATTATCATGATGTGGATGATGATACTGATGGGTCCCAGAGGATAATTCTTGTGGGACACTACTCCTATGATAAGCTATGATGGTGATGATGCTGTCTGTGCGTGTGTATGTGTGTGTGTTTGTGTTTGTATCTGTTTGTACATGGACGTATGTATGTGTATTTCTGTGTGTTAATGTTTGTGTGTATGTGATTGTTTGTCTTTGTGAGTCTTTGCGAGTAAGTGTTTATGTGTGTCTGTGTTTGAATGAGTGTACGTGTAGGTTTAAATGTGTGTGGCTTTTTATGTATGTGTGTGTGTGTGATTATGTCTAGTGGATGCCAAATCAGATGGATCCCAAATTCTATAAATAGGACTGTCATGTTTCCAAAGAGGTTCTCATCACATGTTGAGGATCTAGGACTTTCCTCAGTATGTAGGAGGGTCGTTCCAAAAGTAATGCCACTTTTGTTTTGAAATTATTTTTGAAAAGTTGAAGAGCTACAAAGACAGGAGTGATACCATTAAAACAGGTGATCTTTTGTGCTCTAGAATTTATTTTTCTACATAGTCACCAATATTCTCAATGCAATTTTGCCAGTGATGAACGAAGTGGTCCATTTTCAGGTCTGGGGTGCCCTTTGTTACTCACGTCTCTATTAACTCTCTGAAATTGAACCCATCATCTAACTGGGCTGGCATCAAGTGCATCCCCTTCATAAATGTTCAACAGGTGCTGGTGGCTATTGATTGATTCAATTTTTTTCTCTGCTTCTGATGCACATCCCTGACAATGGTTGCTTTCTTAGAGTCTCACACCATCAATAACTGCAGCAGAAAGAGGAAACTTTTAGGTCGAGGATGCATAAGTCTAGTTATCCTAATAATGTAATTTTTAATTCCTATGATTCATACAGGTAAAATAAAAACATAGGAGGCATTACTTCTGGAAGGATCCTCGTAAAGCAGCAGGAAAATGGTTTTTGATAGAAAGTTATTTCTTTTGACTTATCAATCTATTTTATTTTGTGCAGAATATTTTCAAAAGAGAAGTGTTAAAAAAAGTAATTTAATTTTTGTCCTTTATTTTTATCAATTTATTTTATATTGCAATAAACATTTATTATTGTGAAAAAATTAACACTTTTCACTGACAAGTATGTTTTTATCACTTAGTTGAGTGTGTTTGTTGGGTATTCAATTTACATAAACAGGTTTTTTGACCATCCAGATAGTATTGTTTATTAGAAATCATTTGATTCATGTTGATATTATCAGATAAGTGATTATTTAGTTAATCTAAAAACCAATCATCTACATTAAAGAATATTCAGATATAATCGTTTTCTTTCATTTGATTTCATCTCGAAGTTTTGAATGATTTTGATGAGAATAAAACTCAAAAAACCTTGATACAAATTATTGTCCCCCATCTCAAGGATTCCGATATTGAGATGATAACAATAAATATGAAAATAATCGTTGGAAAGGTCTTAATACTAATTATCAAACCTAATCCAAAGGAGTACCATATTATGAAAAAAACAACAAAGATGCAAACATTTTCCAACCTCTACATGCAAATTATTAAGCCAAATCTCATGGACCTTGATACTATGAAGATAATATAAAGATGAGAATAATAGTCCATGAAATCTAAATGCAAGTTATCAAGCCTCATTTCATGGATCCTGATCATAAATATAACAATAAAGATGTGAACAACAGTCCTTGAACAAAAATAATCAAGCTTAATCTCAAGAATTTCAACATTGTGAATATAACACTAAAGATGAGGACAACTGTTCAAAAAATCAATACACAAATTATCAAGCCTCATCTTATGAATCCTGATACTGTGAATATAACATTAAAAATGAAAGCAACATTCCAAAAACCCAATACACAAATCATCAAGCCTCATTTCATGAATCCTGATACTGTGAATATAACACTAAAGAACAACTGTTCAAAAATCCAATACACAAATTATCAAGCCTGATCTTAACAATTCCAACATTTTGGACATAACATTAAAAATGAGAACGATAGTCCATATACTCTGAATAAAATCAACAAGCATCATCTCAAGTGTTCTGATTTACTATCAAATGAACGAGTCCCTTTCTTTACATTATAAGAATGGTGAGAGTTAAAACTTATGCCATGCCAAGTGAAAATTGGCCTGCAGTAAAAAGAAGACCTGATTCCTAATTTTGTATAAGTTATTGATACTTCTTAGAAAAGAATATAGCTATTGCTACACTTGTTCAAAAATCTAAACAATTATATAGACTTGATTCCTTTGGTATACATATCAAAAGAAAAAATTTGCAATTTTAATAAATAATGATATTTATTACAAATAGAAAAATATTTCAAATAGCTATTGTTTCTTTTGTTCATTCATCAACTGATTAAGGAAATTGAGCCTAAAAAAACTAAATATTTCTTTTAAGATGGTATATTGCTGATACATGGTTTGTTAACATATGATTAGGTCTTAAATATCTTTATATCTATAAAAGTGAAAATGTCTGTGTATGCGTGTATGTGTGTGTGTGTGGACAGTAATTCTCTAATAAGCTACTATGTCAATTTTCAGTCTACAAACTTGAAATTTCATATATTCAGACCTGGGGAAAGCTTTTTAATCAGTTTTTAACCAGACATTTAGCTGTTAAGTAGTCTCGACCAAACTACTCGGCTAAGTTTTGGTCTAAACACTTGGAATTTAATATACGTTTTATTTGGACCTATGGAACCCTTTTGAATTGGTTTTGAGCATGAAAAGTAGCTGCAAAGGGGTCAAAATTTAGAATTACCAAAAAACACATATTAAAATGAACACAAAAGTGAGCATTAAAGCATTCAGACCATTGAAATTTGCATAGCACAATGATTCAGACCACCATAATTTGCATATGTATGATGCTGCTTTCCTATTTAATAGTCTCCCTAGCTACCTTAATTGCAAGTCACCAACACCCGAGCAAAGCCAGGCAATGCTTCTAGTAAATACACAAATTCTAATGTATAAATTCCTTTTTTAATTGGGTGGAGAGTGATCAAGAGTAGCAATGGCTATTCAAATATATATATATATAATTATAATTAATGAATACTACATTAGAACTACAAGAGTTCTTAATTTTTACTACCTTCACCAATGGAATCAAGTCAATTTAATTGGTTATGAGTAAGATAAGTAATGCTAATCAAAATATTTCAAATCTTCTAAGTCATTATACAATGAAAAGGAGTATAATGTGATTTCTGATGTAGGATCACATTCTTTTACTCAAAGTATTGTTCTCTGTCTGATGAGGGATTGTCTTCCTCCAAAATTTTTTTTTTGTCCAATATAAATAACAGGCCAATAAACTTTTTTTTCATTTTTCATATTTTCATTTATCTAAACTAGTCTACCTACACACCTACCAGGCCAATTACCTTTTATTTCAATTTTTGTATTTTCACTTATCCAAACTAGTCTACCTACACACCTACCTTTTATCTCAATTTTTATATTTTACTTATCTAAACTAGTCTACCTACACACTTAAATTTGAATTTTATCAAACTATGTAAATGTTAAAGTTGAGCCCATGTTTTATTGAATATACGCTGATTAAAAATTATACCATTTTCTGTGGTTGGTCTGGACTTGTACCTGTTAGGAGAAATTATTAACATTACTCAAGTTTCAAACAAATGTATTTTTAATTTTTGTTTTGAGATTTCAGTTGTAAATATATTCTTTATTTTAGCCATTTTTCCAAAAAAGAAAAAAAAAACTCATTTTAAATTGATTTTTTTAATAAATGGAAAAAAAGAAAGAAAGAACGAAAATCAACGAAAGAAAGAAAAAAAAAGATGACAATAACAAAGTGACTATGAAACAATGAAGCGGGGGAACTGAAAAGAGAGCTTCACACTCTTTTCTTAATTTTCTTTTTCTTCTGAATTCACAAGTTTAACCATTAAAAAATAAAATCACTTAAAACAGAAAACAATGGCACCATGGAATTTCTTCTTTAAAAAAAAAGAATGGTAATCATGAATTTATTTTAAATTTTTCTAATTTTAGATGTTTGCCTTCCTGTAGCTGTATCAGAAAAGCAATTTATTTTTACAGTTGAAGAGGGATTTGAAGTAACATTAAATCATAATAACAACAGTTATGTTGATATAATGAAGAAAATAATAATAATAATGATAATAATAATAATGATAATATTGATAATATTAATAAGAATATTAGTAATAATGAAGAAAATAATAATAGTAATAATAATAATGATGATAACAATAATAATAATAATTATAATAACAATAATGATAATAATAATAATAATGTTGGAGTGCGAGAAGAGACTTATTGTTACTTTGCCTCCAGGAAGCACCACAAGCATTGGTGGAGTAAGGACTCTGCTGATAGTGGATGTGAGGACTGAATGTAGTAGGGTGAGAACCAAAGGAGATATGGCACCCTACAGTCTTTGATTAGCATAGAGCGAAGGTGTCTGGAGCCTCATGGGGAGAGTTGTTGTCACAGCATGCAAGTGCTAGGTGTGACCATTTTGAGAACTCCCAAGAATAGTGGTAATAATAATAATCAAAATATTATGATAATAATAATAATAATAATAATAATAATAATTTCAATAATAATAATAATAAAATAATAATAATAATTAAAGTAGCAATAATGATAATGATGATGATAATAATAATAATAAATGTAATAATAATAAACAATGATAATAATAATGGTGATAATAAATGTTGTAATAATGAGGATAATAATACTAATTAATAATAAGAGCGACAAAAAAAATGATCAAGGTGAGGAGCTTGCAGTCACTAACCATTAGGGGTACTGGAATGCCAAAGGAGACTTCCTGTCACCCTGCCTTCGGAAGGCACCAGGTGTTGGCAGAATCTAGATTCCTCTGATCCCAGCCGTGCGAGCTGAATATAGTAAAATGAAAACCTGAGGAGAAGTGGCACCTTCCAGTCTTTGACTTGGATGGGGAAGATTCTGCTGGAGCATTATGAGGAGACTTGTTGTTATTCTGGCTCCAGTGAAAACCACTGGTAACGAACAGCATGCAAGTGCTGCAGGTGACCAGTGTGAGAATTCAAATAATAATACTAATAATAATATTAATGATGATGCTGATGCTGATGCTGATGCTGATAATAATTATAATAATGATGATGATGATGATGATAAAAATGATGATAATAATAATAATTGTAATAATAATAATGATGATAATAATAATTGTAATTATAATAATGATGATCATAATAATAATAATTGTAATAATAATAATTGTAATAATAATAATAAGGATAATATTGACTGGAATAGCATGAAGCCGACTGGAGCTCATGAGGAGACTTGTTGTCACTATGACTCCAGTAAAAACCACTGGTTGCTGGGTGTGCAAGCACTCAGTAATTGGTGTGAGATCTCTATATAATAATAATAATAATAATAATAATAATAATGATAATAATAATAATAATAATACATCCATACATTTATTCATCTAAAATGTCATTTACACAATTCTTTTATGTCTTTTTTAATTTTTAGATTTGTTTATGTAAACCAAATATGAACAATTGTGCACCCTGTTGCTAGCTTCAACACATTTCTCACCCCTGTAGAGATTTTGATTCATTTTTTTATTTATCATTTTTTAAATATTTTTATTGTTGTTTTATTAAATCATTTTTGTTATTCCGTTTTCTTTTCTTTTTTTTCAATTCTGATTTTTTTCTTTCTTTTTTTTTTTCTTTAGTTATTTTGAAATTTTAGAAAAGTTGTTTTTCGTGGTTTTTTGGTGGTAAAATCTTTTGGCTTTTGTTTTTTGATGGTTTATTTTCAATTCATATTTTTATTGTTTTCTTTTTCAAGAGACAGCGTTTTTTTTTCTTCTTTGATATTCTTTTGCTGTTTTTTTTTTACTTTCATTTTTTCCCTCTCTTTTTTAAAGGGTTTGGGTGTTTGAAAAAAAACACTTGGTAAAAATTTTTGGGTTAAGAAAAGAAAATTTGGAATGATTTTTTTTGTATATTATCAAAAAAAATGAAAAAAAAAGGTTAAAATATTACATATTCATTTTTTGGGGGGTACAGGAAATGGTGGAATAAAAGACATTCTTTTCTTTTTATTTTATTTTTTGTTCCTTTTTTTAGACTAATAATGAGTTTTATTGTATTTATTTTCATTTTTCTTTTTTTCAAATTGTCGTACAGGTAACTCTCACTTTATGAATTTCTGGCTTAAAAATGATTAACCCTTAAATCAAAAGAAGAAATTGTAGGTTCTGTTGTTTCTTTTTTTTTTCTTTCTTTCTTCAGATGAATCTTTTGGTAGGAAGAGGGAGAGAGAAAAAAGACAAACCTTTTTTAATCTGATTAAAATCTTATTTTATTGTTATTTAATCTTGCTTTTAATCAACACTCAAATCTCGTCTTTTGGTATTTTCATAATTATTAATACTAACAACCAATTCCCATTTTATAAATTCCTGTTTATTATTAACAATCTTAAGGAAGGAACCATCCAACTAACCAACCAACTAATTCATAAATGTGCAAATTGCCTGTATAGCAGTGATTTAAGTAACATAACCACTTTTAAAAGAAAGTAAATAAAAAGAAAATATAAAATAAAAACATTGGTACATCTATTTTTTGGACTGTTGTCTTCATCTTTATCATTGTTACCTTTGCAAAGTTTTGGCCAATAAACCATCCAACCTTCTTCAGGTGATCAAACCTGAGCTCATTTTTAATCACCTGAAGAAGGCCAAAGGGTTCATTGGCTAAAACGCTGTGAAGGTAACAATGATAAGGATGACAAAAACAGTCTGAAAAATAGATATACAAGTTATCAAGTCTCATCTCAAGTATTGTTGAGGTAACAATGATAAGGATGAGAACAACAGTCTGAAAAATAGATGTACGAAATTATCAAGCCTTATCTCAAGGATTCCAAAAAACAAAAACTGTTGATCTGTAATACTTCTCCATTGTCAATTGCAACAGAGTGTTGATAACACGTTTGTTTATTTTTTTTATTTGCTTGTTTTTTTCTTTGTTTTTTGTATAAATGTGTAATTAATTATGACAGAGTCCATGAAATGAAAACTAACGTGGCTTTCTCTGTGACCTATAGTTGGGTGGACGTACCGAGTGGATATCATCCGAAGTGTTATATGGCGTGCCTGACTGTGATGGTGGGGGTGGTTCAGGGTACTCTAGGCAGAGTACTTGTGATTGGGGGTCAGGTTGAAGTAGCGATTCATCAGGAAGTGGTAAGTCCTCTAAACGTGGAACATGTTCAGGGTACTCTAGACAGGGTACCTGAGGTGGTGTTTGTGAGTCTGGGTTAAGGATGAAATTCTCAGGAAGTGGCAATTGTTCTAAGTGTGTCATGGAGCCATGGTACTCGAGACAGGGTACTGGTGGTGGAGGTGGTAAATCTGGTTCTAGAACATAGTATTTCGGTAGTGATGCTGTTGCTGCCATCTGACCAGGGTATTCAAGATGGGGTACTTGTTGTGACTTTCCTGGGCTTGATTCTAAAACGTAGTATTTAGGGAACGCCAATTCATCAGAATGGGGAATCTGCCCTGAATATTCTATTTGTGGTGGGGTCTGTGAGTTTGACTCCAGAACATAGTATTTAGGTAGAGAAAGATCATCAGAGACTTGACTAGCATACTCGAGTTGAGACACCTGAGGTGGGGTCTGCGGGTTGGGTTCAAGTACATAGTACTTGGGGAGGGACATGTCATCAGGGTGTGCACCTTGGCTTGCGTACTCTAATTTTGATACTTGCGGTGGAGTTGGTGATCCTGGTTCCAAGACATAGTACTTGGGCACTGATAGTTCCTCTGATCGACCAATCTGCCCGGAATATTCTAAAAGCGGTACAGGGGATGGGCTCTGGGAATTGGTTTCAAGAACATAATACTTTGGTCGAGCTATGTCCTCCGTATGTTCTACCCCTCCGGAGTACTCTAGGTGTGGTACCTGTGGTGGTGTTGTTTGTGAATCAAGCTCTAGAATGTAGCACTTTGGAAGGGATACGGAGTGCCCCGAACCTGAGACCTGGCCAGCGTAGTCTGAACGGGACACTGAAGGCAGTTGAGGAAGGACAGAAGCGGGGTTTCGGAAATATGATAGATTATGAGGCAGCGAACGTGTATCAAATATCACACCGTTCACAGTGGTAGGTCTCAGGTTAGTACGTCTGTAAGGTATCGGACCATAGCCCGGCCGGTAAAAATAAGTTTGGTGAATATTGGAATCACCAGGGCAGGAGAACCTTTGGCGGATAAGTTTTCTATGAGTGTTCTGCAGAGGCTCAGGTAGAATTGGCCGAGAAAGAGAATATTGAGAGGAATATGGATCTGAAAAAAAAAAGAGAAAAATCATAAATATATATACATATATCAAATTCAATTCAATAAAAATCATATTAAAATCTCCTCCACTGATCTTCATTCAGCAAATACTGATTGGCACACCTATTGAGCCAGATCTAGATATTCTAAGATCTGGGATGTCAACTTGGGACATTTGAAGAAAAACCCTTGGGAAAGGTAAGAGTTCCCACTTTCCCTTCAGCTATAGAAATAATGCATATTGTGTTATTCAAAAAACTATGTGTGGACAAAAAAAGAATGTTTATCAAAAATGACTGTCCTCAGCATTAAATTACCTCAAAAGGTTGATATGTTGTAAAACAAAATAATTAAACAAAGATCATCACTAATACACATTACCATTCTTCATTCTGTAATCTCTTTCTTTATTCATATCAAGGGTGGTGCACCTAACGTGCAGGATTTAAAATTTGAATAATTTTCTTTCCTCCCAACATATTTTATTGAAACTTTACCACAAAGTAAATACAATTCTAAGATTTGATTTTACAAAATTTGAAGAGATTCTACTTGTTTATAGCTTAGTTATGAGATTGGACATGACACCACCCTAAATACAATTCTAGGATTTTAATATCCATAATTGGAAGAGATTCTGCCTGTTTGTAGCTTACTTATGAGGTTTGACATGACACCACCCTAGATACATCCATGAATGGATTTTAAACCTCACTATTTTCTTTTTCTCAACAAATTTTATTGAAATTTTACCACAAAGTAAATACAATTTTAGGATTTTATAAAAAATTTGAAGAGATTTGTTGCATTTTAAACTTAGTTTACACTTGAATAATATGAAAGTGGATGCCAACACATAATGGGTAAATGGTTGATCCTCTATTGCTTAAAATTTGAATACTAAAATCCTAGAATTGTATTTATGATGGGGACATGTCACAGATGTATTTTAGTACTTCATTTGCCAGGATTGATTGTTTGAGAGCAGGGGAAAAAATTATCACACAGACAGACAGGAAGTCAATTTATAGATAGATGTGCTTTCAATTAGTACCTCACTTGCCAAGATTGGTTGCCCAGGAGCAAAGAAAAATGTTGATACATACCAGATCCTCCTTCTGCATTGACCGCATTTTCATCATGAGTAAAATCTGGATGACATCCTGGAACCATAAATGTTCGTTTTTTATCTCGTCCAACTGTTCTGGCTCCAATTTCCTGAGAGAATGAAATACAAAGAATACAAAATTGTTATTTTTATCAAGAAAATAGGTAAACTTCTTTTTTCAGAAAACATTCTGTTGAAAAGAAAACTGAGGGAGATTTTTACACACCATACTAGCAATAAAACATATTAATAGTTACTGTCACCGTATTTTTTCAATTATTTTTTTTAAATATCATTGTATAATATTCCTACTATTCTTTGAAAACAATACTAAACTAGTTAATTCTATTACATGAATTTTTATTTTTCTATTTTAAATTTTTTAAGTTCATGATTAATTATTTTCTAAAGAACACATTCCATAAACCAAGCCTAGAATAGAGCTGGAATGTAAGATTCCAATAGCTTATAACTTTACAAAATCCCAACTTTTGAGAGTAGAAGCCCAAATAACTTGAATAAAGATAATGATCCGAACTCATCTCATAAATTCAAATAATCAAAACACTGAAGATGAGAGTAGAAGTCTGAATAACTTGAATATAGATAATAATCAAAACTCATCTCATAAATTCAGACAATAAAAACAGTCAAGCTGAGAGTAAAGGCTCAAATAACTGGAATAAAGATAATAATCCAGACTCATCTAATTCAGATAATCAAAGAAAATTATCATCACTCTAATAATCATCATAGTAGGTCTATGTCCCTTTGCCATACTGACTGCAAAACACTACAAATATCAGAATAATTCAGTCTATTTAATTTTCTCTTTGGAGTTATTTGTGTCCATGACATTCATTCTCTATGTTCACATTTTTAACTCCAAGTTCCAAGGGAGGTAATCAAATCTTTTAAAATCTGGAATGGAGATGGAAATCTACGGATTTCTTAAACACAATTATTCCCCCTGAACAAAAAACACTCAATTTGTAGCACCTTTGAATTCATTTACTTTTCTTCCTTTTTTTATATTTCTTTTCTCTGTGTGTGTGTGTGTGTGTGTGTGTGTGTGTGTGTGTGTGTGTGTGTGTGTGTGTGTGTGTGTGTG
>JAYKTE010592634.1:0-18223 GCA_036873565.1 Xipholeptos notoides | reverse complement strand
TGTTACTGTATTACAAAGTAGAGTGCTCAATATTGCCAAACCGACTGCCTGAAGAAGCACATCGGTCCAGAAACCCAGGGTCGCAGTCATAACATATACATCTCTCTCTCTCTCTCTCTCTCTCTCTCTCTCATATATATATATAAATAAATAAAATTATTCTTTCATATTTAATGTTTTTTAACTAATTGATAAATTATTCATTATACGTATTCTTTTTATTTATTACTTTATCTCACTCAGCCAAAGATTTAAAAGTTAACATTTATTAAAGAAGTATACACACACACATTTTTTTATTTATATATATATATATGTATGTATGTATGTATGTATATGCACACATTGTGTTCAATTCTCTTAATGAATGAAAGGGGTGTTCAAAAAGTCACTGAAGGGTTGAAAATCTTTGTCATTTATCTAATTGACCTTTGCAAAAAATGGTATCACTTAGCATATATATGTTCTACTCAGTGCCGTGCTTAGCAATATTGCACTACCCCTGCAGAATAACCCTTTAGGCCCCTCTACCAACAAAATGCAACTTGCACCGCCCATCATTTTAGTGACTTTTGGGATACCCTGTATTACAATTATATCCTTTTTATTATTATTATTATTATTTGAATGCCCACATGACAAACTAGCCAAATGCTATTGATATGTTGCTAGGAATTCTCAGATGAACAGGAGTAGACTGAGCCATCAGGCAATTGGACCATTCTCTACAAAGGTACCAGCTTGCCTGGCTGGCTGTCAATAAAAATTTCAATGATGTCTCTGTTATACACTCTAATACATGCCTTCCGACTTGGGCCACTCCTCTTTGCCTGCATATCATAATGTGTGTCTAATGGCCATAGCTAACTAGTGGTAAATAGTTTAGTCAATATACACTGATCACCTACTGCACAGCCTCTACATGCAGCATTTAACTGTAAAAAAATGGGGGTAGGGGGCTCATTGTATTTTCTGCCTGAGAGCCCATGAAACTCTGTCTGCCCCTTGCAGACAAATGCAGCCACCAAGGATAGTCATGAACTTTATTACAGAGATGAGGTAGAGGCAAGCTCTCTGAGTGCCCTAGCTTTCATTCTGTTTTTATGGTGGCTAAATGAATCGAAATAATCATTAGCTGTTCATTCATTTGTTTATTTGATGTTGTTTAAATGCAAGAAGACTATCTCTTTGGTCAGAATGAATGAATTTCTGCTCTACTTATTTGGTATTCAACCAGGATAAAGTGATAACATTGACCTATTTGTAATAAAAAGATATATTTGGGATGGATGGGATGAGGGAGTGGAAAGGGAGAAGGAATGAAAAGAGGAGATTTAAGGGATATTATAAAATAAGGGAGGATAATAAAATTAGGAGAGGAGGAGGTTTTTGTTGGTTGGTTTTGTTCAATGCTATGTCAACCTTTGTGGTCATTTAGTACACACTGAACAATAATTTTGGGGGATAGAAAAAAGGGGGGGATGAATGGGAAGGAGAAGTAGAGATAAAGAGAGAGAGAGAGGAAGAGAGAGATAATGAGAAGGAGAAGCAAAGAGAGAGAGAGGGGGGGGAAGAGAGATAATGAGAAGGAGAAGCAAAGAGAGAGAGAGAGAGGAAGAGAGAGATAATGAGAAGGAGAAGCAAAGAGAGAGAGAGAGGAAGAGAGAGATAATGAAAAGGAGAAGCAAAGAGAGAGTGGGATAATGGGAAAGGAGGAAGAAAGAAAAGAGGAAGGGGAAGAAGACTGAAGTTAAAAAGAAATTAGAAAAAATACAGGGAAAAGTTATCATACCAAGTTTGACCACTGGTTTGGACTGTAGGAGAGTTGAACACACGCAAAAACACACACACACACACACACACACACACACACACACACACACTTGAACGCTACTATATTATATAAGATATATAAATATATCTTATATATATCTCAAAGAGATTGCATATAAAATTGAAGCAGTAGTTGACTATTTGAATCTTCTGGACCTTTTACCTGGATTGAAGGCCAAATTAAGGTCATCTAGTTTTTAGAACTGTTTTTTTTTCTTTTCTTCTTTCTCTCTTCTATTTCAGGAGATCCAATTGCTGATGCCTTTGCGATTTGCTGCCGAAAAAATAACGCTGTGATGCTTATCGCAGATGGAGTCAATTGGGGTGAAAAATCTCGCTTGGCTGCACGTTGCGCCCTCTATGGCAGCATGGAATATATCAACCGGCGATTGTTTACGGAGAAACAACAACCAGCCAGCACCCAGGTAAAGAAATGATGCTTGGGACATTATTATGATAATTATTTATTTTTTTCTTCTATATTGGTGGAGAAAAGGGTCTTTTATCAATTAACTACAAATAGATATTCATTAAGGTTCCCTGAAGTTAAGTTTGAAGCCAAATTTGAATGTTTAATTCAATGGATTCCAGGCGAAATAATGAAGCTGTTATTTCATTCTGAAACTAAAAGAATATAACAGAAAACAATGGTTTTGACCGGGATTTGAACTCATGTAATATGATTCCAGAGACCAAGCTTTTACCACTGCTCGAACCTTGCTGCCCCCTTTATACTAAAGGAGTATTATAATAATCCAAGACAAATCTTTCGGTATAAAATGACCCATCAGGAGTTGACATGCTGTTAAACCCCAAAAATCTAACCTAAAAGATTTTTAAAATCTGTCCATTCCATTGAGTTTCATGTGTGATTCTAACCTTTGTTGTATGCAATAAACGTTTATGAAAAAGTAAAGCATAAATGATATCAGCTCTGATTATTTAAAGTAGTTGCGAATGTGTTAAGTCAGATTTTAGCATTATTGGTTTCATGCGAGTGGAATCATGTTATGTCATGTTCAGTGGAGGTAAAGAGGATTAAGTGGGGTGTGGGGGGAGAAAGAGGGAGAAAGAATAGAATTAAGGAGAAAGAGTAAAATTAGAGAGAAGGAAGGCAGAAAGAAAGAAAGAAGGAAGGCAGGCAGAAAGAAAGAAAGAAAGAAAGGAGTAGAATTAGAGAGAAGAAAAGCAGAAAGAGACAAAGAGTTGAATTAAAGAGAAGGAAGGAAGGAATGAAAAAATAAATGAAGGAAGAATAGAATTAAATTGAAAGGACAAATTATAGAATTTGTAATAAAGGGAGAGCAGAAGAAAAAAAAGAAGAGAAAGATAGATAGAAAGGAGAGAAGGAAGATAGAATAAGTGGAGAACGAAAAGCAAGAAATAAAAAGAAAAGAAGATAGAATGAATTAGAAAGAAAGGAAGATAGAATGAATTAGGAAGATAGAATGAATTAGAAAGAAAGGAAGATAGAATGAATTAGAAAGAAAGAGAGAGAGAGCACCCACCCAATTGAGGGAGAGAGAGAGAAAGAGGCAAAAAGTAAGAGATAGGATAAATCTGATGGTGAGAATTGATTTGTTGATTCTTGTATGAAAGGTGCTTTAATAGCATTTCTTTGGGATTAAATTCTGTTTTGCTTTTTGTTTTTCTGCTATAATTTCAAGATCCATTAAAATATCAATTGGATAAGAATTAATTTCTTTTACCACTTTCAGGATTCTTTAGGTTTTTTTTTTTTTCTTTACCTAAACATTTAATTTTTTTTTGTGGGCGGGGAATTAAATATTAGGTTGTCCCAAAAACTTGCAACAAATTCAAGTTAAAAAACTAAGTGTGGAAAAATAAAAGTTTATCAAAAATGATTATTCCCAGCATTAAATGACCTAAAAAGGTTGATATGCTATAAAACACCAACAAACAAGCAAACCAACAAGCCATTCATTCCCCTTTTTCATTTTTAAGGTATTTTTTCACATGATTTGTGAACAACTTTAATAGAATTAACATTTATCTCTCTTTCCTTTCACTTGATCTTCTTTTGTCAAAATTAAGCCACTATTATCATTATAACAAACCACTCCCTTCTCATAATGGATTTATCCATTCATTACCAAACATAACTGCATTCACCAAAATACTGCATTTGTTCAATTGTACTCTCAATTAGCTATTTTGGAAGGTTTCTTACAGACAGATAGAAAAATAGATGTTTGTTGGTGTTTTATGGCACGTCAACCCTCCCAGGCCACCCAATGCTGGGAACAATCATTTTTGGTAAACGTTATTCTTTGTCCACATTTATTTTCTTTTAAATAACACAATATGCACTATTTAACCCATGGCTGGAGGGAATGTGGAGATCTTTTCCGAGGGTATTAGTCCAAATATGAATGCAAACGTAATTACTGGGATTCAAACTCGTGTACTATGATTTCAGAGTCTGACTGCCTGTCTACTAAGATAGATAGATAGCTCTCTAAATATAGTAAGGAAGAGTTGATTTTTTTTTTTTTAAGAGATTAACTTACTTTTTTTTTGGTTAAAATGGATTTGCTGTATATAATTTCCCTTTAGTCCAAAGATCTTAATCAGAATTATGAATTGAGTTGAAATCATCTTTGATTGATCATGTAAGATCTGATTAGAATTTATTTGCATCCAAATTAAATGCCAAGATTAATTTCATGAACAAATAAATGGATAGACATTTCCAATTCATTTTTAGTCCATCCTTTCCATCTATACTAGTATTTCTAATCCATCTATACTAGTATTTCTAGTCCATCCTTTCCATCTATACTAGTATTTCTAGTCAGGGTTTTCCATCTATACTAGTATACCGAGTAGTGTAGAAAACATAGGTAGGTAGGAGGAGCGACCACCCTGGGCGGCACGTTCCAGAGGGATGGTATTTTAATTTGTGATGGTGTCTTCTTGATATGTCATCAAACAAAGAATCGAGTGCCATTGTATCTTCATTGAATGATGAAAACAAACATCTTCAAAGACTGGCATATTGTCATTTTGCTTGCCTGACAAGAGAATGAATGAATGAGAATGAGAGAGAGAGAGAGAGAGAGAGAATGGGAATGAATGAATGAATGAAAGAGAGAATGGGAATGAATGAATGAATGAAAGAGAGAATGGGAATGAATGAATGAAAGAGAGAGAGAGAATGGGAATGAATGAATGAATGAAAGAGAGAGAGAGAATGGGAATGAATGAATGAAAGAGAGAGAGAGAATGGGAATGAATGAATGAATGAAAGAGAGAGAATGGGAATGAATGAATGAATGAAAGAGAGAGAATGGGAATGAAAGAGAGAGAATGGGAATGAATGAGAGAGTGGGAATGAATGAATGAATGAGAGAGAGAGAGAATGGGAATGAATGAATGAAAGAGAGAGAGAGAATGGGGATGAATGAGAGAGAGAGAGAGAATGGGAATGAATGAGAGAGAGAGAGAGAATGGGAATGAATGAGAGAGAGAGAGAGAATGGGAATGAATGAGAGAGAGAGAGAATGGGAATGAATGAGAGAGAGAGAGAGAATAGGAATGAATGAAAGAGAGAGAGAATAGGAATGAATGAAAGAGAGAGAGAATAGGAATGAATGAGAGAGGGAGAGGATGTTATTGGTAAGTTACACTTGACTGGCTTGTCAGGCTCTGATGGCTTTTCATTTATTGTATCTTTGTGGGGAACAGAGAGAGAGAGAGATTATTGCCCGGTGTCTTTTTTCAGCCTTGAGAATCAGATAGCAATGAATCACCCACTACTCCCACCTCCTGTACGAGTAAATCATTCCCAATTGGCAGAAAAGCTACAACTATCTACATTAGATATTTGGTGTTTATTTCACTGTATCTAAAACTCGTGTGGGTGGGTGGGGCGTCCACTTGGGACAGTGGATAGGCAGTCAGACTTAAGAATATTTGGTTTTTCGGAATCCTTAGGGATGAGGCTTGATAATTTGTATAACTATGTTTTGGGCTGCTTTTCTCATCCTTGTTATTGCTGTCTTCACAATGTTTCAGCCGATGAACCCTTCAGCCATCTTCAGCTGATCAAACTTGAAGACAGCCAAAGGGTTCATCATCCAAAATGTTGTGAAGACGGCAATAACAAGGATGAGTACAGCAGTCCGAAAAATAATTATCCAGAACTGTTATATGAGAGTTCGAATCCCAGTAGTTTTGTTTGCGTTCATATTTGGACCAATACGTTTGGAAAAGCCTGAATCCCCACACTCCCTCCAGCTATGGATTAACTATTGCATGTTCTAAAAACTAAAAACATTTAGCAAAGCATGGATTGACAGTCGGACTTCCGAATTGTTATACGCAAGTTCGAATCCTAGTCGTTTCATTTACGTTTATATTTGGACTAATACCACTCAGTAACATTCCACATGTATATTTGTTAATACAACTGTTATATTCTCTGATTCCGTGTGTTTGCTTTGTCATTCTACAACCACACCATAACAGTCCACTGCTTTTACAGACCATTAAACAGGATTTCTCACCCCACCCCTGTGCACAGAGCTTATTGTTTTATCAGCTAGTTTATTTCAGCTTTATTGAATTGAGTCATTGGGGTATAATGAACATTGAACATCTATGTATTACCCTTTGTTCTGTTGCTTTTATATATATATTTTTATATATTCTCTATAGCTATTGCCTATAACTTGTATATAGACTACCTGAAAAATAAATGAAAAACCAAAAAAAAAAATAATAATTGCTTATAGTTTGGTATCTAATCATATATCACTCTGTGGGATATTGTTTCTGAATCAGAATTGATATCACCCCCTACCCCTAGATTTGAACTTTGATAATGAATCTGAATTATTTGTTCATCATTGTGTTTGTTTATTTATTTGTGTTTTATGGCATATCAACCTATTTAGGTCATTTAATACCAAGTACGATCGTTATTTTTTGTCCACACTTAATCTTTTTAATAACATAATATGCACTATTTAACCCACAGCTGGAGAGAAAGTGGCGATTCATATCATTGTGTTTTGATCGTTTTATTTATTACATACAGGAATATCTTGTAACATACAATGGGTGCCATGTCCAGGATTACCTTGTGCCGCCCACCCCTCACATGAGTTAAGTGGGTGCTTGTCAAGAATATATCCTGTACCATACCCTAGTAGCATAGCAAACGGGGCAGCCCCTCCTGGGCGGCACATTCCAGAGGGGGAGGCATTTTAAGGGGGTAAAACAAAAAGATTCTAGACTTAGCTAGTAATTTAACTAAATTTCATTTTAGTTGACCTTTCACAACTAAATATTTTCATTTACTAGCCAAACCCATGAAATGTGATTTCACTCTGTTATGAATGAACCAATTTAAGGAAGTATAATCCATTTCACTTTGAAATGCTTTTTCTTCTGCAAAAAACAATTTGTTGAATTTCTTTATTTAAAAAAAAAAAAGGCTGTTTAAAACAAGTCTAGAATCTATTATTCCATTTTCTATTCTCTTAAACTTTTTATTGTTTAAATAATTTGAGTGCTCATTTAATCAAAAGAAAAAGAAAAGTTGAAGAGACATTTTTCACTCAGTATTTGAAAGTTTGTTGGTAAAAAAAACAGTCGCCAAATGATAAGTGATTTATTATTTTTAGTTGACACTTGGAAAAAAATCACTTATAAATGAGACTATTTTACTTGCAATCTAAGAACAACAATTCAAAAACACTACATAATATCAAAAATATTACTGTCATTCTAAATGATTATTATTATACTTTTTTCTTTTTTTTTTAAATTATTGGTTGTAAATGTTATTGTTAAAAAAAAGCTTATTTATCTTGTTATTGTAGGAAGCTCTGGAATTACTCCGAACTGCGATGGATGCAGCACACAATACGATCCTGAAGAAGGAAGGAGGCCTTACAACTCTGTGTGTGTGTCTTGTGTGTCCAGTGTATAATTCTGCTGATTTTGCTGTTTGCTGTGTTAACGTTGGAGACAGTTTTGCATATGTCTTTAGCAAAAACAATGGAATTCGAGAAGTGACCATAGGTTCACATGACGTAGCCTCCGAGCGAGATATCCGAGATGCTGGTGGTGCTATAGGCCCTGTAGATGGTGATAACCCCGAACTACAGAATCTCACCTGTTCCCTAACGTTTGTCAACAAAGGTGACGTGGTGTTCTTGACAACCGATGGCATATCGGACAATTTTGATCCAGTCGTCACGAAGGTTGCGATTCCGAAAAAGGAAGTCGACAATAACTCAAATGACGCCTCACCTCCGACGACGCCAGACGCGAACGACGACAAGCCAATGATGGAGCCGCGGGAGCGGCACATCTACGCCCTTAAAGAGATGGAACGTATTGTACATGAACACGAGTTACTGACAGAAGAGACTTGCTCAGCGCAGGAGCTCTGCGGGGCCCTCGTGCAGCATGTACTCACGCTCACCGACTCAAAGAGGAAAATCCTCGAGAACCCAGAACTGTACAAGAAAAAAAAGATGACATCGAAGGAGCGGAAGCGCCGCGATTCGCAGATTGTCGAGCAGATGTCCAAGGCCCCGGGCAAGCTCGACCACGCCTCGATCGTGGCCTACGAAGTGGGCATTTGCGGCGAGGACGACGAGGAAGAGGACGGAGACCTCACAAGTGTGGATCACAGTTCCGTTAAGGTCAGTACCGCATCGGTTGGCTGTTCCGACTACTCTTCATCATCATCAAATCATGAGGAGGTCATCTCTTCGCCCAACTCCATCTCCATCCCAGTCTTTAAAAAGTCAAGTCCCAAAAAATTATTTTCTAAGCTACGTAATTCTGCTGCTACCCCTACATCACCCGTATCAGCCTTCAATTTCTCCTTGCTCTTCCTCCACAGGAAAAACTCGTCCAAACGTCCTCGGTCTATGGTGGAATCGGAACCAAGTACCCCAGTCTCTCCTATCTCTCCAAATATAGCCTATCCTGGCAATCAGCCCTATTACTATCGAACTTTCTCTTATGAATCTGCTGTTTAACATTAGCCTGGCAAATCTTGGGATTAGGTTCTCACTGCTTGAAATTATAAAACCAGTGAACTTCTAGTAATTCCCTTTCTAGAAAAATCTAATTCATTTCCATAATACTATTTAAGATTATTCTATTTATTTTCAAATACAGAGATATAAGTTCTATATTTATAAATTTAATATCTAGTAATTCCCTTTCTAGAAAAACCTAATTCAGTTTCTTAATACTATTCATTAAACACTGAAAAAAGAAAAGCAAAAAGGTTTCTTTCTTATTTCAAAATATATAATTTCCAAGTTTCTTTCTGAGGATGGTCAAAAAGGACTGAAAATGTTTATAAGAAAGCTTGGAAATTATATTAAGACACTTGACCCAGCAGCTAAGTTTCTTGCTAGAAAACAAGAAAAAATTCAATTAAAAATATTAAAAATGAAAATTCTTTTTAATGAAATAGGTCTGAATAATATATATGTGGATAAAATTAACCCCTCCCAAAAAAACAAAAACAAAAAAAAAACTCAATATCTTCTAACAGCATTTCTTTCTATAGATATTCGTGATCAAAAAGTCTTAAACTAGAATAATTAAATTGGGAAAAATATTTTTCTTGTTAAGGGACATTACTAGAGTTCCATTTTACTAACACTAAAAATTACTAAATATATATATACAATTTTTTTTTCCATTAATTTTCTCTTTCTCTGCTCACTTTTCCAGCTTTAATTCAGAGAGTTAGGTTGCCTTAAACCACAACTTCTCATATTGCGAAATGTCACAAAGTTTTGTCTAAGATGTCTAGGGGGTGCATGAAAAGTTCACCGTATATCAAATGATTTTTGTTAGTTGTTGTGTGCATTTCATTTTAGCTGGTCACAAACAAAAAAAATTTATCTGATCAGAAAAGAGGTTTTTAATTGATTAAAACAAAAAAGAGTTTTGATTATTATTATTATTATTATTATCTATTCTAGATATTCAGACTTCTACTCTCATGTATTCATTTATTTGTGGACTGTTGTGCTCATCTTTATTGTTGTTCTTACACCACGTTTCGGCCAACTTATCCCCTGGCCTTAGTCAGTGGTATCTTATCAAAGTTTCAGCCAATATAAACTTTAGCCTTTTTCAGGTATTAGGCTCAGAAATCATTGCTTCTTGGAACTGTAAACTTAACCCTTAATTTAATCTATAGGGACAGACTTTACATCTTGTAAGCGTTATCAGGTACTCAGTTAATCTAGGTTAGGTACTCTTTACTTATTTTTTGCCTGCAGCTGAGAGGTATGGCATATTGGTCCTAGTAGTTGACATATGTAAGTTTTAACTGATTTATCTGATGGTAATAGGTTCAATCCTGACTATAGGCAAAAATAACTAAAGAATATCTAAAATATACTCTCATAGTACCTGATAATGGTTAAGTAATGTAAACAGTCTGCCTCTGTAGATTAGATACAGGGTTAAATTCCAGAAAGTTTGATATGAGGGTTCAGCTAAAATCTGCAGAAGACCAAAACGCAGATTGGCTGAAATGTTGTGAACATAACACTGAAGATGAGAGTAGAAGTTTGAATAAAGATAAACTATTTGGAGGTTAATTATAAGTACATTTGAAATAGCATTTCACACAGTCTTTTTTTTTTTTTTAATAAACAATGATTACTACAACTATTTTTCTGAGTGCAATCCTCGTCCTTCTTATTGCCATCTTCACAACGTTTTGGTCGATCAACCTTTCGGCAGTCTTCAGGTGATTGAACTTGGGAACCTTCTTGTCATAATCAGGAGTCACAGATTATGAAACTTAACCCTTTATTAAAACTACGGAGGTAGACTGCTCATGTTCTCTTAACCATGACCGCGTAGAGTGTTGAATTCTTGGAATCTTGGTGACTACGAGAATTCAACACACTATCCGGTCATGGTTAACAGAATGGAAGCAGGCTACCTCTGTAGTTTGAATAAAGGGTTAAGTTCAAAATTCTGTGATTCCTGATTGCGACAAGAAGTTTCCCAAGTTCAATCCCCTGAAGACGGACGAAAGGTTCATCGGCAGAAACGTTATGAAGATGGCAATAACAAGGATGAGGATAGCAGTTTGAAAAATAGTTGTACAAATTATCAAGCTCCATCCCAAGGTAAAACTAAACGATTTCTTAATCAAAATGCAATTCTTATTATACCAAGGAACAATAGTTACAAAAATCAAATTATTTTTCATTTAGTATAAAGTTATTTTTACTTGCTGTCTCCCGGAGGGCACCGCCTCACTCATTTTGAATTTCCTTGAAAGAAGTTGTGCGAAATGCTATTATTAAAAATCAGAAACAAATGTATGTAGATTATTGTGAAAGAGGGATGTTTAACATTTTTCATGGTGCTATTTATTTATTAGTTCATTTTGTCTTGACCATTTCTCATCTTAAAAAATAAAAATTTAAATTTAACAAAAAAAGTCAACTTAAAAAAAAATAATTATTCATTTTTAATAAAAGCATTAAAAATAAGAATTGAATTAAAAAAAAAAAAATAAATAATAGGTAACTTAAAAAAGTAATTGTGTATTTTTCATAAAAGCATTTAAAATATACTTTTCATAAAAACCTTAAGGATTTTTTCTAAAATCAAATTTAACAAGCAGCCAATTAAGAGACATTTTACCATGCCTGTTACCACATAAAAAATTTTTTTCCCCAAATGATGCTCTCAAAGTTTGTTTATATTTCAGCATGTAATCTACATGGGCAATTCTATTGAAATATGTGATCAACAAGAAAAAAGATCCTTTTTTTAGCATGCAATGCACTTGGTTATTTAAAAAAAATTATATTTAAATAAAAATTATTTTAAAGTTAAAGATTAGGCAAAAAACAAAATTTAATTAACTTTAATTATATACATATAAGGCCAGGTTTAGAGTGGTCTGTCACAGACATGACCCAAATTGAACACCATGCCAGAAATCAGAAAACATGGCACAAATCAGGTTTCGAGTGGTCTGTCGCAGACATGACCCAAATTGAACAGCATGCCAGATCTCAATTAATGGGTAACTGCCTTATCATACTTATGCTCTAAACTCACAATTATCAGTAGCACATTTAGTTGGATTTCCTATGCAAGCTTTAAAAGGCTTCTTATCTATCCTAAGATATCTCTGAACAGTTTTTCCCTACTTGTGTTATTCTAGGTTTGAATGCAACAGAAACCATGAGCAATTGTATTTTTAATGGGAATTCTTTTTGAGATGAAACTTCATAATTTGAGTATTCACATTATTGCATATTTTTGTCCTTATCTTGTTATTTTTTCACCTGAAGACAGCAAGAGGTGAAGTTGGTCGAAACATAGTGAACAGAACAACAAAGATGAGGAGAAAAGTCTAAAATAAAGTTGATACTCAAACTCTGAGCAATGTTGAATAAAAATGTCTTCTTTTTTAACTGACTGCAAAATATTTTATTATTTATTTTCCCCAACATCATTTTTCAATAATTATTCACCTAAGTTTATTTTATAATGATAAAGATTAAAAATGAATTTATATTTAATACAAATTAGTCTAATCAAAATCTAAAAGAAACCCTGTTATTTTCTAACTTATTTTAATTCTATTAAATTCTAAAAGACTTGGATAATGTTAAAATGACTAAACACTTGCAATTACCACGAACACTATTAATTCAAAACTGCGAGTATATGTCGTAATTATTGCTCTTGTTTACTCTAAAACAAACAAAAAAAAAGCACTTCATCTTCAAGACAAAATATTAACTTATTTTTATTGAGGGAACTAGAGTAGCAATAGCTACTTAAATTTATCACTGTTTTTAGTAAATATATTTTCTTGGAATTACAAGTCTAATTTTTATTGTATTCTTTTTTTTCATTTCACTCCGTTTTTTTTGTCTTGATATTTTTACATAATTTACAGTTTTCAGACTATTTGCCCTATGTCTTTTTCCATGTCCTACTGTGTGACAATCAATATAGAGGCAATAGTCCAAAATCTATAAACCGTGTAACATATCAAGTTTAAATATCAAAATGAAAAACCAAAAACGATCAGAAAAAGGCTTGTAATTGGGGTCCCCCCCCTCAATGTTGTTTGCTAATACAGGGCTCTACATTATGAGAGATATATCCAAGTGGTGACTAAAATAATAAAACGCTTATCATTTGGCGACTGTTTTTTTTCACTGACAATCTTTCAAATACTGTGTGAAAAAATATTGTTTCAACTTTTATTTATTTTTTAATTAATGGAGCAAAGTCAAAATATTTAAACAATGAATAAATTTAATAGAATAGAAAATAGAAATAGAGTGATATACAAGTCTAAAGAAATTCAACAAATTATTATGTAGAAGAAAAAGTTGTTAAAAGTGAAATGGATTATACTTTCTTAAATTATAACTAAGTTTTGAATTATTGGTTTATTCATAACATTAGAGTAAAGTAATATTTCATGGGTTTGGCTAGTAAATGAAAATATTTAGTTATCAAAAGATCAACTAAAAGTAAATTTGTCGTGGAGCCCTGTAATAAATAATTTTGCCTGTTTTATGAATAGCTTGCCACATTATTTAGTCAACTGTTTACATTATATCTGAATATGCAAATGGAATGAATGTATGACACAAGCACATTTCATACAATACAAACAAAAAACAAAATAATACATAAAAACTAATTTTTGAATTAACAGCTAAACTTATTCTAACATGTATTAATCGAACTATTCTCCTCATCAATAATATTCTCCTCAAAACGTTTCAACCAAATATTATGGATGTGGAGAATAATGTGATTAATACTTTTAGAATTGATCATACCTCATCTCAAGGATTTTGAAAAATAATAAGCTAAACTTATATTTATTTATCTATTTAACATAAAATGCTTGGTACAGTGAATAGGCAGTTGGACTTCGGAATTGTAATATGCAAGTTTGAATTTCAGTTGTTTCTTTTTTCATTCACATTTGGACTAATACCCTTGGGAAAGGCATGAATCCCCTCATGCAAGCAGAACAACTAGGATTCAAATTCACGTATTATGAATCTGAAGTCTTTCAACCAACTGCCCCAAGTGGACCTCCTCCGTTAGTTATTCAATATTTTTGTTTTAGAACTACTAAATGTATATGATATTGATTTAGTTGCATTTTTATTCCAATAGGTGTATTGAATTTTCAGACATTTGTCCACATCTTTATTATTGTTATACACAACTTATCAAGCCTCATCCCAAAGATTTCAAAAAATATATCTATTTTAATTTTGAAATTCATGTTCAATCATTTATCTAAAAAAGAACAAAAAATATTATATAGATAATACAATAGGTGCTATAAAATTAAAGCTATGATATTAGATGCTTTTGTTTTTTGATAAGAGGGTGGTTTTGAGTTATTATACTGAAGTACTTCCCTATTAGATGGTATGACCTCTAAGATTTATGGTCAAGAATAGCAATTGACTATTTTTAATTCCTTAAACAAAAGAAAATCAACAAAAGAATTAAAAAGAAACTTTTAAGAAAATTTATTATCTTTCCTTTATATTTTTTAAATATTTTCTTATGAAAATTTAAGCTTTTTTTAATGAAAACAATATTAATTTGAAATAAATAAAAAGAAAATGATTAAAAAAAAATTGTGATCCTGCTGGTTTGTGTGTGTGTGAGTGTTAATTACTATTCTTTTAACATAAGCTTTATGGCAAAATTTAAAATCCTTACTAGTTTTATTTTTTTGTCAATCTGCTTCTTTTCAGTATTTAAAAATTTTGGTAAAGATATATAAAATTGGTAGCAGAACAGTAACACCAAGCACTAATTTATTTTTTTTAGAGGTTTTCGGGTGTACTAAAAATGAATATGATATTTAAATCCGTCGCAAATTTTCAGTTTTGATGATATTAATCCGGTTTCTTATAATTATTTTCTTATTTATAAAAGTCACTTGGTGGCCATCAACCCTTTGGACCCTAAAAGGCTGATATATTGGCCTTGGCGATTTAACGAAAAAAAAGACACAGCATATCATTGATGGCCGAAATATTGGCTAATTGGTAATTTTGCTGATTACATATAGTCTTTTTTGTTAGTTACTGCTTTTTACGTCAGGGTCTAAAGGGTTAAAGTGCATGTAAATAAATTGTGGTATAAATTAATGTACTTTAATGGTTGCCAAATGACTGTCAACATAAGAAATGAAATGCAAGAAACCGTATTAATATAATCAAAACGGAAAAATTGCCACAGATTTAAATATCATATTCGATTTTAGTACACCCTAAAAAAACAAATTAGAGTGCTCAGTGTTTTGTTGCAAATTTTATATATCTTTACAAAAATTTCAAAGTCTTCTAAAAAAAAAAAAAAAAAAGAGGAAAAAAAAAATCAAAAAAACAAACCCCCCCCCAAAAAAAAACACCAAAAGAAACAAAAACTCCACACACAAAAAAGACACAACCAATAAAACAATCAATTCAAATAAAAATCATTTTTTTAAAGACCTTTTATTGTTTTTGTTTCTCACTTTTTGTTAAAGTGCCTCTTTAGGTACTTTTTTTTTCATTTATTTTTTTGTTTCACATTGTTTGCCTGTGTTTAATTCTATTTTTTTTATCTTTGAATGTTGTTTGTTTCTTTTCATCTTTTACCCATCTTTTTTTTTTTTGATAAATTATTTCTTAACCCTAATGATAGTTTTACAAAAACAAAAAAAAAATTTTTTGGAGGGGGGGGAGGTGAGGCGTTAAATGTCCAGAATCACATTCTAAACAGTCAATGAAAATTTTAAACTTCAAAGAAATTTTTGAGTTATCATTTTTAAATAAATAAATAAATTTTATATGTATAGACTGGTTTGATTTTTATCTTTTATATTTATTGTACTGAGGATATGATTCTGGACTATAATCGCCTATATTTATTTTTTATCGTCATTTTGCTTGCTTTTATTTATTTTTTTAAAATAATAACTATGACAATAATCTCTGGAATTAGTTATTCTGATATTATGGAAGAATAAATGATCAACATATATATTCTTACCTATAAATGAAGATGAAGTTTCAGTGTGTTAAGTTGTGGGGTATTAAACTACACTAATGTTAAGGATTGCAGGATATTAGATCTTCCGTAACTACAAAAGTTTGATTTTCATTCATAAATGCTAGCTTGGTTCTATTCACATTCGAACTAATACCCTTAGTAAAAAGTATGATTTTTTTTGTTTCTAGTTATAGTGTAACTACTGCTTTTCTAAAAATTTGATGAATCAAAGAAAAGGTATCTAGATTTTTTTTATTTTTGGACGGTTGTCCTCATCTGTATAGTTTTTTTTTAACATTTAGGCCAACTAACCCTCTGGTCTTTATCAGGTGTATCAGCATCAATTCCTAAGTTTAAGGCATGACCCCCTGTACCACAGGGCGGGGGTTGTCGACTTGGCCCAGTAGAATCATTGAATCCCAGTCGTTCCGTTTGCATTCACATTTGGACTAATACCCTTGGGAAAGGTATGAATCTCAACATCCCCTCCAGCTATGGGTTAAATAACGCATATTGTTATTAAAAGAAAACCAAGTGTGGACAAATGATAATATTTATCCTAAATGATTGTTATTGGCATTGACCTAAAATGGTTAATATGCCGTTAAACATAAACAAACAGGCCATCAAAAATGGTGAAAACATAGCCTAGTATTTATTTCATTAATTTTTTCCACAACAGCTAAACTAAATAGTTTAATGAGAACCCAAGCTGGCAATATAAAGAAAAAAATTCACAAACAAACAAACTGTACCACAGGAGACTTCTTCACTAAAATTAGTGGCGTAATAATAATAATAATAATAATAACTAGCAGAACTCCTAGAAATTCCAATAATAATTTTTTTTTTTTAAAGAATGTATTACGTTTGTTTTAAACTTAGACAATAATAAACAACTCTTTTTTTTTCAAATATAAAATAAAGTAGACAAAGGGAAAGTTTGAAACCTTAAACCATAAAACAGTATTTTTTTTAAATTCTATACTGGAAAAGGATTTATTTATCTCCATAGAAGAGAGTCATTAACCCTTTGGACTCTGACTTAGCAAAATCACCAACTAGCCAATGAGGCCGGAAATATTGGCTGCTTCGTCTTTTGCCCTAAATCACCAGGGCCGATATGTTGGCCCTTCAGAGTCCAAAGAGTTAAAGGGAGGTAATTTATTCTTTTCTAATTACTGTTTGTGATGATTGTTATTTGCAACCTACATATGCACAGATGTATTAATATATAGATCACTTAGGCTCATTTTTTTTTTAATACTATAAATATTACATTTGATCATCATGACTGAGAAGGTCCTTATCCCTATATTTTATCAGAATTATTTCTAGTTCAACTCCTATAGCAATTGATTATTATATCCATTTGGTTTTATAGTTTCAATCTCAATGAGTCAATTAATGATAAATTTTCTATTTAGATTACTGTGTAAGATATGTATTCCAATTCAGCTTTAAGATTAATTCATAAAAATAATAGAAATTTTGTTATGCTGGAAGTCCTTAATAACCTATAATGGATCCAAAGCAAATCGTGAAAATGGCTTTATAAACTTTCATTTCATTGACATTCACATGCTGACAAAACTGTTTACAATTATAGCCAAACCATGTTATCATGATGGATAGTTTTTTTGGGGGTTTAAAAAATTTTTTTAAGTTCTAAAGAGCTTCAAGTTCATTTTCAGAGTTATTTTATATAAAGTCTGGTCAATTATTTTTCCATATTGATGTCAATCAAATTGCTTGCTTGCTTGCTTGATTTCTTGCCTTGGCACTCAAATATCTTTTTTTTCTTTCTTTTTCTTTCTCTTTCCTCTTCTTTTTTTTTTATAGAATGCTTGATTGGTAAAAGCCATGATGCATGGTAGAAAACTTTACACCCTTAATCCTAACCCTTAACCCAAGTGCTAGTACCCCCTTTTCTTTGATCCCACCTACCTACCTACCTACTTACCCTTTTGTTCCATCATTAAAACCACATTTCAAACACACCACACCCCCTTTTTAATTCACAAGTTTTTCTTGATTAATTTGAATTGTATGATTACTACTTCATGCAATTAGGGGTTTTTTTTTTTAGATAAAAAAAAATACCATTTTCTTTTATTAATTCACTCAATTATATATTGAGTACCTATGAGAAAAAATAGATTGTAAAAAAATTGTCTTAAATGATTTAAAAAAAAATGTATATATATATATATATTAGAGAGAGAGAGAGAGGCTCTACATTGCGAGTGAAAAACTCGCATTCTCGAGTGCTTTTTTTCTCAACACTTGTTTTTTGGCGACTGTTTTTTCAACA
>JAYKTE010591524.1:0-18228 GCA_036873565.1 Xipholeptos notoides | reverse complement strand
AAATAAAGTTCTCTAGTTTTTGAGTAAAATGATATGGATCCATTATTCCAGCTTGATTGGTCAATACATGTAAATCAGGAATGTCTGAATCACAGAACTGTGGTAGACTTAATCCAATTGCAGTTAGAGTGTGATGAAGCATTTCCACAATGTTTTTCTGCTCAATATTCTTGCCATTGAACTGAGGCCCAGATAGAGAAGCTGTGTGTACCCAAAGGTGATTTCTTATTTGTGAAAAAAGTTGTGCTCTATCCTTGTAATGACCAATTGCAACTTGAGGAAGCAGAATGCTTCTGTCATTGAAAAAGTGCATAAGATTGTTTCTAGATTCCAAACCCATGTGATCGGAGGTCAAGTGGTTTAGTATCTCTGACAGGCTACTACTAATTGCAATACCAGGACCTTTAACATCAGTTGCCAATGAAGACAAGTTGCCTCTTTTTAAATCAGTGCTCATATAGTTGATAGAATTTTGCCACCAGTGGAGATAATAGCTAAGGGAAATTGGTGAATAGAAATTTTTTGAATTTCCTTGACCAAGGCAAGAAAATAGTTTCTGATACTCAGCCAAATTAAATGGTGATATTGGTAAATGTTCTTTCATAAACTCTACCAAAGGAGGAAGCCAAGTTGCTAGTTGTGGTTCTTGTAATTCTAGCAATAAGTTCAAAATTCTTCTTTCCACTGCTAAGACAGTATGTTCATACAAAGGCCAAAGTTGTTGGTTGATATTAAGAACTTTGGAATCAACAGGATCTGGAGAGGTTTCAGGCATGTCTTCATCAGTATCTTCTTGAACGGTGTGGAAAGAATTAACAGCATTAATACTGGTTTCCAGGTCATTCAAGAGAGTCTTAATCAAATCGTTACTTTCTGTTGATTTTAGGCTTGCATTTGAGTCAATTTGGGAAATCAGTTGCAAGAACTGGTTAGATATGGAAGACCTGTCCAACTTAAGGACATCTTGTACTTTAAGAGTTGTTTGTTGTTTTCTACTGCAACCAAACAGCTCAATGGAACAAGCCAAATCCTCTAACTTATTCCACTGTTTATATTCCTGATCAGAAACAAATGGCTGGGGGCTACCCCAACTATTCAGCATCTTCTTGAACAATTTAGAAGCTGAATTCTGGTCATTCAGTAACTTATGGATATGATTAATGACCTTTTCAATCTTCTCTGAAAGTTTCACAGAACTGTTAGGTCCAAGTAGAGGCATCAATAACTTGTAGAACATCCAGTTCCAAATCAAACTTAGTTTGGCTTCAGTTGGAGGAGAAAGTTCTTTTTCCCAGTGTTGTAAAGCTGCATCCAAAAGACGATTTAACCAAGCTAAGCCACAATAGATCTGGTAGAACTGCTTATCAGAGCAGCTTCCTTGTTCTGTGAATGCAGCTCGCAGCTCTTGACGGAGAAGAACCAGTACATTGTCAATGTAGACAAACACTTCTAAGTGAATGGATTTTTCTGAACCCAAATGCTGCACTCCTTCACAAAGTACTTCCCATTTCTTAAATTTTTCTTGACTTAGCTGCCACTCAGCTGTGAGCACTTGTGAGAGCCTTATTCTATTGATGATCCCTGTCAGTTGGTCAAGCAAGGAAATAGTAGTATTTGATTCAGATTTACTAGTGGATATCATTTTGTGCAAAGCCTGTCGATTCCAGCGAAAATCATATGGACCCTCCATCAAGATTTCCACACTATTATTACTGGTCTTCATGCTATTCAAATAATTCTGCAGTACATCTTTCAGTGGATGATCAAATAAAGCAACGAGAGTGACCTGAGTTAATTCTGGAAGGTCATGCTGGCCACACACAGATTTCCAACCACCAAAAGTGGATACTTCAGAACAATTCACTTCCAGTTGAACTTCTGTTAGAAGGGGTGAGATGAGCTCACTGCAAAACTTCCAGTTTTGACTATGGACGTGGTTGGATACAAGTTGGATAAAGTTGATCAAAGGCCAGCGTGATGTAGAAACTTTTGGACAGGAATATTCAGATGAAAGAAGTTGTCTGAGGACTTGGATGTAGACACTGACCAAATGTTGAGCTTGGGTCAGCAATGGGTGTGAACAATATTGGTGGGTAAGTGGAAGTGAGGCTAATGGAAGTTGATCAACTACCTTGGGTCCACAACTGTCGTTTATGTCGGTATCAATGATTTCAGCTTTATTATCAGTTTGATTTAGAATGAAGATTTCAACTCCTCTATTTCGCATAGCACGAGAGACATTACCATATTTAGGGTCTATAGTAAAGAAAAGTCTGAAGTTGGGGTGAGGAACAATTTCAGGAATTTCACCATCAATAACACCACGTTCACTTATGGTCAGAACTCCATTTGGTTCTAACAAGGCATTTAAGCGGTCTAATACTGATGCACTGCAAAAATTAACATTATCAATTAAAAGCCATTCACCCAATAGCAATGATTTGACAAGAACACTATTGATCCACTCAAAAACATTGCCATTCATATTATTCCCCAGATGTTCCAATGATTGATCCAAATTATTCAGCTGACTATGAAGCTCTATTAATTCATCACTTTCTTCATCATTCAAGTCAAGTAATTGAACTAGTATAGCTTTCAAGTCCTTCAGTTGTTTTTTCATGTAATTAAGCTCTTCAGTATTGGTCAATTTTGCACTCTGATATTTTTTAACATCTCTGCAATACTTGTGCCACATGTGATGAATGCAAGCAATATTGCTTTCTATGTCAGTAAAATGGTGAAGTGGAAGTGATTTGCGAGAGAAGCTGTCAATCCACAATTTGAGATTTGTTGCAAGTTCTTCAATATGACAACTAATATCAATCTGTTCAAATCCTCCAAGAAGTTCAGTGGTATCCATGGAGCTATTCATTGGTAAGATTTGAAGCTTATTACCAGTTAGATCAGCCAGCATTTGGACAGTGCTAGTTTTACCACTTCCTTGCTCACCAAGGAGAATGGTAAGCCAGTTCATTTGAACACATTTCATGACAGATTCAAGAACAGGAAGCATGCTAGGGAGCATCTTCAAGTCCTTATTTCCATCTATATGCAATGAGTGTTCTAAATGGCGTTGTAGAAAAGAATGACCACACTGAACCCAATCTAAACTCAATGAGAAAAGTCCACTTGGCCGATAGATTGGAGCAATGCATGAAAATGTATGTTGGTAAAGTTCAACCACCTTTTCTCGATCTGCTTGTGTTTGCATACGATCTATATAAATGAGGCTGAGGTATTCACCAGGGTCAAAAGAGTCAGGAGGTTGGTTTTCAATAAGCAATTCACACCAACGGAATAAGTCACGGAGATTAAATTCCCATGGTCCACCTTTGTGGCCCCACAAGTGAGATACAACTATTTCATTGTGCATCTTCATATTAAAATGAACCATATTTGAAAGTAATTTTTCTGGTATTGAAGGGAACATAGTGTTAGCAATAAGCTGAAGGTCACCCCTACTGAGAGCCTCAATGTACACTTTTGTGAATCGATTCAGAAAAGACTTTGGCAGACCTTTACGGCCACTACCCTGATGATATGGGTTTTGACAACCAAAGATTCTTGTATTTGCATGTTGAATATAAAATGTTTTTCCTAATTCGGGGATGAAAACCTCTCCACGGTGGTCAAGACAAGCATTCAAACCTTCAAGAACAGATTGTGAAGCCAGATTCAATTCGTCCAAAATAATCCAGTGTCCAGCCTTAAGTGCTTGCAAAAAAGGCCCATCCCTCCAACAGAACATACCCACATCACCTCCTTCAACAGGTAAGTCAGAACCGAACAAGTCACTAATGTCAGTTTGTTCAGATAAGTTGATACGAACCAACACTCTGCCGGTTGCTGCAGCAATTGCAGAAATTAAACTAGTTTTTCCCACACCAGGTGATCCTTCCAGTAAGATTGGCCTGGAAAGTTGAAGGCCTCGAAGAATTCTTTGAGCATTCATGCAGGTTGTTGGGGCATGAAAAGCATATTTTTCATTTGGATACAACTGTGATTCTGCAACAGGAAGACTAAATGGTGGTATTATAAAATATCCATCTCTACAAGAAACCTGGTTATGGTAAGTAGCCTGCTTTTTATCTATAAGTTCCAGTGATTCCAGAGTAAATTTCTGAGTTGAACAGTTGTTGACTTGCCACAGTAAGAATTGCAAACATTCATCTCGAAAGCTATGCACTTCTGAATCTCGGTTGATTTGAGCTGTAGCTCCTGTTCCTAAGCAATCCAAAAACACTAAACAAGCACCATGCACATACGCAATGCAAGGATCAACTTTTGACCCATCCATGTATTCATCCTCATCTTCATAAGACAATGAACAAGTGTTGATGAAATGAACCCAGCAAAGAAGATCCCGAATGCTCACAACACATTTTTTTCCTAAGTCAGTACACACAAACCATTCTATAAACGTCATCATAGCATTAGCTACATCCATCTCATCTTCTTCATCTCCATTAGATGACTTGTCAGAAAATCGGATGTGTGGTTGTAAATTATGCTGAATGATGCTGACCATGTCTCCAGACGAAGCAATTTGGGGACACCAGATTTCAGTAAACCTGTTTCGTAAGGCAGGTGAGAGTTCTTTTTTGCCAAAATCACCACTGGGGTTCATGGTTGCAAATATGGAAAACTTTTGATCAGCCACCAGCAGCGGTATATTTTTATCAGATTCTTGTCCAGACCCCTTCTCTGACAGCAACAAAGTGCGTTCTGGTTCTAAAACACTATTCAGCCTTTCCAAAACAGAATCCTCTGCCAACGAGATTTCATCAATTAAAAATGGGCAACCTTGTTCCATTGCCTTTACCAGAGGCCCATCAACCCACTCAAACAGTTTATGTTGACTTTCATCACCATTTATAAAATTTTCATGCGATCGCACAGGGCGAAGTCCACCTAAAAAATCTGCACACTCCGTATTGGAATGACAGTTTACAGTGAATAATTCTATTTCATTCATTGCAGCATAAAACTGACAAATGGTGGTTTTTCCACAACCAGTTTCTCCCACAAGCAGGACTGGTTCGTTGTATTTCATAGCTTGTCCAACAAGAACTGCCAACCTCTGCATATTTGGAGTCCAGAAGATGTGTTCATAGTTATCTACTGTTTCTCCTGTTAATTTCCTCAGCATTTCTAAAGTGGTAGTAGATGTTTCAGGGGAAATATTGAACAAACAGTCAGGGGTAACTTTTCGACGAAAATATTTCTGCAGGGCATCTTGTACAATATCTTCTTCTTCAGGTTTGCGCATCTTGGCCGCCAGTAGCATATAGCCATGGTCAGCCATGTGCTGGTCCCAGTCATAATTGCTTGCATCTATATCTGGACAATGATAACGATCTGCCCAACGGAAGAGATCACGCATTGTCATGAACCCATGCTTGCCAGCAAAAACACCAGAACTACAACGACGTGTCTGCAATTCCAACATTACCCTCACAAGTTTTTTAGCATAAGAAAGTGGGATGTTACATCTTTGACTTAGAATAGTTTCCAATTCAACATTGGGAATTCCATCAAAATGGAGTTCCACAAATCTGTTCCGAAATGCTCGAGAAAGAACCTTTCTTCCACCATAGAAGCCTGGTGGATTTTGTGTAGCAAATAACATAAATTTTGGATGAGCTTTTACCATCTCTTGGGTTTCCGGAATAAATAATTCACGATTGTCATCCAGTAAACGATTCAATGCTTCAAGAACATCAGTTGGAGCCAAGTTCAATTCGTCTAGAATTATCCAGAATCCTTCCCGCATAGCTTGCACAAGTATGCCTTCTTTAAATACCAATTTTCCCATATTATCAGCAGAATAAGTACCAAGATATTCTTGTAAATCAGTGTGTTCATGGTTGTTGATACGAACGCATCTATTACCAGTAGAGGCAGCAAGCCATTGAACAAGGCTAGTTTTTCCAACAGATGTTTCCCCTTGAAGTAATATAGGATGGTGGCCTATTGAAATGATTCGTGCAAGGTCTTTTAAATTTGCACGAACTGAAGGTGTCAAAATATACTTGTCAGAAACATTCACTTCACAAGAACCAAGTGGAATCCAGTAACCTTCTATTTGTACATGCTTACCACTTGGTTCTGGCATGGATCGACTTAAAATTGATTTATGATCATTTTTCTCAAAGAGATATCGACAGGCAAGCTGTTCAACAATATTATATGATGAACGGTCAAGCTGAGTGAGAAAACTCATGCAAATACTTTCATAGAGTGAATGTTTTATGTTTTTTGCTGGGTTGAGAGCAGCACACATGAGAGCCCGACAGAATGTTCTTAAACTATAATGAGGCTTGTTTCCTGTTCCATCAATGAGTTGCTTCTTGGCAACTCTCTGTACTTGCAGGTAAAAATTAACAAGTCCATCAATTTGCATTGGTGTCAGAGATAAACCACTGAGATAGTCATTTACTAAGATTTTCAAATCTTGTGCTTCAGTGAGCTCATCAACAAAGAATTCTATAAATCTGTTTCTTAAACTTGGAGTGAGAGATTTTTTGCCAACATCAGTAGCAGGATTCATGCAGGCAAACAGACGAAAGTTGGGGTGCCTTGTTATGGCCTCAACATCTCCACGTTCAGAGAGTACAACAGATCCAGTTTGGCTTTCTAAAAGACCTGTAAGACATTCTAAGGTCTCAGTTGTAGCAAGATTGATCTCATCAAGGAGTATCCAGTCACCATTTTTCAGGGCTTTTACTAAAGTACCTTCAATAAATGCAAATGCCATGGCATTTTCTGTTCTCTGAATTTGAATAAGCATTTGTTTCAATTTTTTCTCTTGCTTTTTCCAAAGTTTCAATATCTCAAGGTTTTCAGATTGATTTTTCACAGCAGATTTTATTGTGTGTTCAAACAAAATAAATAGATCTTTCCAGGCTTTCTTTGAGAAGCAATTCTCAATGTGTGTCAAAAAGACAATGTTTTGCTTACGTGAAAATGTTTTACAAAATAAATCTTCAAACGATTCTTTGAATGGTTTGACAACAAGCTTAAGATCAACTGGTTTGAATCCTCCAAGAAGATCAGTACCGTCACTCTGCTGGTTCATGTTAATAATGTGGAGTGTATGTTTGAGTTGGTGTGCCAAGTATTGGATTGTAGAGGTTTTGCCTGTACCAGTTTCTCCCACCAACAAAACAGGTTCATTATGCAAGACACCAGCTGCAATTTTTTCCAGAAGAGTAGTTGATTGCCGAGTAAATGAAAATGGCAATGATGCTGCAGTTAAAGATTTAGACAAGGGGAACTTCTTTTGTTTCCTGGGGATAGTAATCCTACCAATTATAACTTCATTTTCTATAATTTGCAGGGTTGGTTTGTATTTCATGCAGTAGTATTCAGCTTTTGTCTTAGGGATGTTTAACTTAGCACCTACAGTCTCAGCCATTTGTAACCGACGGTTTGGACAACTAATGCTAAAACAATAGCAGTCGAGAGTTTCTTGGAATACAAGATCACTGATGGTCGAAGATGTTAGATCATGATTATTGATTCTTTTGCACCAGTTGAAAAGATCTCTGGTAGAAATGAGGCGTTTGTCATGAGATGAAAATTTGAAACTTGAAACTGATTTAGAATCCTTAGAATCCACCATTCCTGCATGCTCCCCTCGGGATAAAAGAAAATAGATCTCAAGAAGGCGATCAATAATTGACTGTAATGATGGATATTTTTGAGAGATTACTTCATAGAGCTCATCTTTTGATAGGGGCTCTACAGTTACTTTACTCCAGGACTTTTTCAGTAGTATAGACATACCACTATTCATTGGGTTATTTGAAGACCCAGTTTTGGGTAAAACACGTAGTGTGGCAAACAGTTGGAATCCTGGGGAAGCAGATATTTGTTGTCCACGATTTGGGATCATAAGAGAATTGGTTTCAAGTAGAGGAAGCAGAAGAGAAATCACATCCATTGGTGCACGATCAATATCTTCCAAGAGGACCCAATAGCCTTCGGAAACAGCTCTTGTGAGCACGCCTGGTTGCCAAACAAACTCACCAGGAATATCTGTACACTGGTAGATACCAACAAGTGCTCTACTATCAGTTTGATCGCCAAGTTGAAGCTTGAGCAGTTGAGGACTTTTGTAACGCCCAGTCATTTCAGCCAGTGATTCTACCAGGCATGTTTTACCAGATCCAACAGGACCTTGAAGCAAAACTGGCTTTCCAAGGACAACGGCTTCTGCTAGACTCTGCAAATTTTTCATAGTGGATTCTACAGGCACAAGAGCTGATTTTAGCTCTACTTGCTGATTAGATACTAATTTTGGCAAGAGTACTCCACTAACTGATACAACTTTTGAACTGAGCAAGCCATTAACAGCAATGTAAGTTGTTACTTGCTGCTGTTGTTCATTAGCCATAAAGCCATTTCCAGGAAGTTCTGGCCATAAAAGGAGTTTTCTGTAGCGAAGGGATAGTTGAACAATTTCTTCTTTTTGAAAATAATGCTTGATAAACACATATTTTTGTCGTGCTGACATCTGCAAAAGGGACGCCAGAGTTTGAACTGCAAACCACTGAACATCTTTGTTGGGGAATGTCAAAAATGGCAGCAAATGTTCCAGTGAGATTACAGATTCTGATTCTCTACAAAGAATAACAACACAGCGGTATGCTGTCTGAACTAATTCAAGATGATGTGTTTCTGATAGAGTTTGTTGGCTATCATTTAATCTAAGTTTCTTTGATTTTGGTTCTTCAACATCATGGTCAGTATGAAGAAATGGGGGGCTAGATTTTAGGTAACAAAGAAAGAATCGTTTTAATGAAGGGCACACAGTTACTGCTTTGCTCAATGCAATGCAAAACATTTGGTGCATAGTAATTCTTTGTTCTGCTGTAGTTTCATTGACAACATTTTTGACACGTTCTACTAAATCCAACAGAATAGTGCTGCTGCAATGAGTCACATCCTCAGTGCATGTTGGCTGCACAAACAACTCAGTGAGAAGGGCCAACACTTTTTTCTTATCATTTAATGTCCATTCTTCCTTTTGTTGAAGATCTTGAAATTTGGAAGAACAATACTGGTTTCTTTTGCAAAGTTGATAAACAAGATCTGCTAATGGAGTTGCCATACTTGATGATTCGATTAGTAGCGATAATTCCAACCAGAGTCCGGTCTTGTCACTGAATGTCCACCACCAAGGGTCAAGGCCAAACACTACTGCATGAAAGCCTCTGCAAGAAGCAATAAATAGTAGTTGTCAGGATCCGATTTATATAGCAATGCATGACAAAAAATGTCAAATACTTAAGGCCAGATCCTAGTTGAAAGCTGGAACATACAAAACTAAAATAAATTTTGGTCTCAATGAAGATAACAATGAACCAGAAAAACAACTGGCTCTAAGTAATTTTCAGTTCACTTCCTCAATGAGGTTCCACAAACTGGCAGCATCTTGTCATTTAGATTTATATCTATTATTATTTATACTTAATAGCTTCATGGATGTTAGGTTACTCTGTAAACTAGGGCAAATATTTCTTCTAACAATACTTTTTAAAGTAAAAGATGAACAATAATATATAAAAAAATAAATAAAAAGTACACCCTAAACTATTCACTACTATTTATACAATTCATCAATATATAAAAACCATTAAACCATCAGTTTTACAAAGAGAACAAGAGCTAAGGTTGTAGTAAAAAAAAATTTAAACTATTCAAAATATATTACAATAGCTCCAACAAAACATTAGTCTATAATAAAAAATAACTGACTACGTTTGTCAGTGTAGATAAAATCCTTTATATTTATTTGAAAACGGTAAAAATAGAATTAGGAAAAAAATGTTGTTTAAGGTTCAATAAATCAAGTAGGATCTGCCCTTAAGATAGCAGAAAAATCAACAAAATTTTAACAATAAAGTCAACAGAATAGGATCTAAATAAAAGTTAAATACCAAACAGGGTTTTTTTTTCAAAATTTCTTCAACAATTTCAGCAAACGGGGAAAGAAACAAAAGAGTCTTTATTAATACATATTAATGTAAAATTTGAGAATTTCTTCAAGATTTCCTTGAGAAACTAATCACTTATTTAAAATCAACAAAAGGGGTAAATGACACTTGTAGCCACTAAGAAAAAAAAATCATTTTTCAGTTCAGAAAGATTTAAAAATGAATCACATGGTGGCAAGTTAAAATTTCTTCAAATATATATATATATCATACACACACATATACTATAAAGATCATTTTCAACTTATCAAAATCATTACTTTTGTCAAAATCAAATGAAAATCTTTCAATTATATGTAAATAGAAGACTGCTATCAAATCCTCATTAATGTGCACTGTCTTATCATATACAAGCATAAATTTTACAACTTACACCATAATTACCTACAAAAAAAGTACACCCAAAATGAATTATAAAGTAAATTTCTTTTATTGTTCTTTTTAAGGAAATTAAGCATGAAAATGGAAATTTAATCAAATTCAGAATAAAATATTGTGCAACTTATGTTAGTTACTATAAGAATAATTTTTCTCACTAAATTAAATATTCTTATTCAAAAATAAAAACATGAAATTTAATACTTTTTGGATTTGGATTAGATTATTCTAAAATGTAGTTAAATAAACTTAGATGCTACAAAGAAAAACTTTTATTCAAAATCAGATTAACTAATGAAGTTTGTTTTAAGTTTTATATCAAAAAAGCAAACAAGTAAATATTTTTAGAAATCAAAAGTATCAAATTCCATTTTTTTTTTTTAAATACAATTAGTTTTATTTGCTTAATATAAGGTGATTTCATTTTTAACAATAGTTTTTAACAGACGTAATCTGCTTCAAGAGTCTTCTTAATCTTGGTAAAAATTAATTTCATACATAGAACTGGAAAATCATGTTTATCAACAATTAAATTTAAAAATAAAAAAAATCATATTTAGATTTCTATATTTTCTTATTTAACTTAATGTCTACACAAAATTTGTACTAAAAAAATTATAGCTCTTAAAATTGAATCTTTCAAGACAAATTTTAATGTACATTTTGAAATTTGTAAAACAGTTTTGCTTTTTCTGTAGTGACTTAGATTTTTTAGGTCTAAGAAATTATTTTCATTTTATATTCATTTCTAAATGTCTAAAATGACACTATAGCTATTTTCAAAAATTTAATCTTGTAATTTTTAATACAGATTAATTTATAAAAAACTATATGTTTAGCAAATATGGTCAACTTGATTTAGTGATTGGTAGAAATATATTTATTTAACAAAAGTTTAACTGATAAATAAATCCTTATTGAAATATCTTCAATACAGTTACTAATTTTGTAAATAATTGAAGTAAACATTCAATAAAAAATACAAAAAAAATTAGTGAAAATTTACGTCGATACTATAAAAAAAATTCTGTAGAAGTGACCAATTTTGTAGATGAAATACTTTTTACAATTTTAGCTTTGAACCTATTTTTAATTATTATTATTATGTACCACTCACCAAGTTAAAATGAAAAAAATTGGGATTTTAATAGCAGATTATCACCATGACAGCTTTAGCCAGTTTTAAAAAAATACATGCAAGGAGGAAATTTTAATCACACTTACAAATAAAAGATCAGGAAATTGTTTTATGAAGTTAGGCAACAAATTTAAAATCAAGAGGAAAAAAAGACAACTAAATTTTTAAAAATTATAACCACATATTAAATACAGAACATTTCCAAATAAACTGTAAATTTTTTAATATTTAACTTGTGAAGTTTCATACCTAAATTGCAGAATTTATTTTAAAGTGCAAGTTAATAGAACAGACTTTGCAAAACAAATGTAAAGAGGCCAATTGAAAATCGTCAAACGTACACCTGAATTTTCCAAAACTAACTTATCATAAATAATGTTTAATTTATCTCCTAATTTTCAAAAATTCTTTGTGCAACTTCGTTTTAAGTTAATTTTTAAATATCTACTTTAAATAGAAACATAACTAATTTTGATGAAATTGCTCAACAAAAAATTCATTATAAATATTTGAAAGTTACTTTATAGTTTAACAGAAGATCCCAAGAAATCATTGGTGGATTCAATTGTGCAATATCCTTCACCTCCAAAGTTCAAATAGTAAAAAATTTAAGTAGAGGGGAACACATTTTCTGACCCTGAAATTGTTAATTTTAAATTGAATCTTATTTAGCAATATAATAATTTTCAATAATTTGCTTTTCTTAAAAAAAATAAAAATATGAAAAAATTAAAAAACATCTTTTGTTTTTGTTAAAAACATTTTATTTTATTTTTTATTAAAGTTTATTATTTGTATAAATATTAGTACTTATTTTTCTTTTTAAGACCTGAAATAGAACTAAACATTTTTACACATACAAGCATACACAAATTGGTTGTCAATTTTTAGAGAAAAGGTTATATAAGTAGTTTAAGTGGACATGTGGAGATAGAGACAATAGTTTTAATTTAAAAAGCTGAAAATAAACCAGATCAAAGCAATCTACCTAAATTATAGTACTGTTTATGAAATGCTAGAACTTAGAAAAAAATTTCTTAAAAAAAAAAAATTTTAAATAAATATTTTTAATATTTTTTGTAACAAAATGTTAACTCACTGAGATTCAAGTAATTTGCTACTGATTTTATATATAGTAAACCATAAACCAATAATTATCAATCTGAATTTTTTTATAATAAAGAAAAATTTAACTTCTTTCTGGAAAAATAATTATGCACCTAAACATTTAGTTATAATGTCTGTATTAGTGTTAAATTTCTCAATTCTAAATATAATTTCTTTTTGGACATGGATTAAATGAGAAAATACATGATAGTTCGAGATGCATTTTTTGACTGTGCATTGTTTGTTTTGCAAAATATTTTCTCTGAATTTGCTATTTTAAAGAACCCATCCAATTTAAAACTTCAGAAAACTCAAAATACAAATAAAATTTGCAACATTTAGAGCATTAAGAAAATTTATGATTGAAAGAAAAGTCTTTTAGAAATAAAAATTTATACATTTTTTTAAATTACAATAGAAATTTGGTTTTATCTTTAAATTAATTTTTTTTTTAATTCATGAAGTAAAAAATATAGTTTTGATAAAATTATCAACTAAACATTTTCTAACCCTTAACTTAAAACGCTCCAAATTTTTGAGAATTTGAGAAATTAAAACTCTTCAGAATTATTAACTTGTCAAATTAGTGTTATTCTTAACTTTAAGAAAAGAAAATACGTCTGTTTCAGAAAAAAAAAATTCTTATAAACTTAGATATTCATTTACTTAACAAAATAAAATTAAAAATAGATTTCTCGGGTAGTAAAGATAATAAGGCCAATAAAATATCTATTTTTGCAAACTCACCTCCAATTTAAACATCTGCTAATCAAAACAAATAAAATTATTTTCAAAATTCAGTGCAGGGAATGACAAAAAATTAATGTAAGAATTATTTTTTTGAAAACTTTTAATAGAAAATTTGTTAGATTTTACTGGGCTTTGTTTTTATCATTTGACGTTTTTAACAGGATTTCAAGTTAACAAGATTAAAAAGAGAACTTCACTTTTCAAAACTTTAAAAAGTTATGTTAAAATACCGAACCATGATTTTTTTCGTTTAAAAATTTAGTATCTTTTCCTTAAACTTCAAGTTTAAGTAGTAAATTTCACTTTAAATATGTTCCTTAACGTGTTCAGGTGCGTTTGCACACGCACGGGACAGCATGTGGTTGTTCAAACGACACAACTAAATTTTTCTGAGCCTAAATTTAACTTGAAAATATTGATTCTAAATGTTTAGTGGCTTACCGCGATTGAATTATTCAAATTTTAATCCAATAATTTAATTACAACATTTGGGTATTTTAAAAAGATTTAAAAATCAACCCTTTTTTTCTTACTTGAATAACTAATCGGTAAGATATTATTCCATTCCCATTCATTAATCCACTATTTCTTCATTTACGTGAGATTTTTTCTTATTCTTGAGGTCACAAAATTTACTAAGTTTTAATAGTTGGTAGATAAATTTTAAAAGAGAGAACTAATTAGCATACCTTATTACTTCGATTATTTAAACTTAATGGAACAACTTTTTTTTTTATCATAGTCCACTTGAAAGGCCTTTTCAGGTGTTTACTTAGCTATTTTAGAAATTTCGGGGTTGAAAAATGATAACAAAATTCTGTATAATTCAATAATAAAACTCCGCTTTAAAAATGAAAAAATCGATTTTAATGCAATTAAATGCTAACTTATAAAACTTTATGGCTTAAAATGTTAGAGATGATGCTTCTCAAACAAATGTTTTTTTTAATTTCTTCATAAAATAATGGCTTTTTCTTCTTTCTGTCATTAGTATTAACACGTACTAGCTCGCACTCGCATGTTATTTCGACCAAATGAAGCAAACACAAGGCTTTCTTTACAACTACTCGCGCCAATAAAGCCAAAGCTCGTCTCTAGTTACTCCTACTAACTGGTTATATACCGGCAGGCATAGAAGGGAATCGTGAATATCATTTATACTGACTACAACTACTGACATCTTTGTTGAAGGAAGCGAGTGGTATTATTTATGTAATAAAAAATGAACCGATTTATAATGAAGAAGCTTTCATTTCTAAGTATCTATTTTTTAAGTCTAAAAAAAAATATTTTAGTACTCGATCTGCTGGATGGCCTATTTGCAATAAATAAATATTAAAGTTCAAAGGGCCAGAAGCTTTTTTATACACATGAATCTGGTCATTTAATAGTGAATGAAAGCAGGATAAAGCAAGGGTTATTCTAGACATGTAAGATATTTTTAAAGAATTGATTTAATTAACTTATAAGCAAATTTAAACGATAACAGAGTAATTGATTTACTTGGCTTATTTCATTAATTTTTTTATCATTTTTAAGCCAAAAATAGGCAGGTATAGATATCAAATTTGAAAAAAAATACTAATTGATATTTTTTTTTATCTAAATATCTTAAAATTGGACCTCAAGAATATTAATAATATAATAAATAATACTTAACCCGAAAGTCATTAGCTATCGAAAATCTTTAATAAATTTCATAAAATAAATTTTATTAAATAAAACATTAAAAAAAAAAGCTTTTAATGTACGTTTTTTCTGTACAATCTCAAAAACGAAAAATCTTTGTTAACTTATTCTTACAAAGAATTTAATTTTAGACAAATCCTAAAATAAATTATCGCCCATTTCCTGAAATGGGAAGAAAAATAGACATTTTCCTTTTTTAAAGCCAACCATAAAAACAAAGGCATTATAAAAGCCAGTTAAATTTCTTAAGTAACCATTATTGAATTTTAAAAAGTATTCCCTTCTCGTTTAAAAAAAAAAAATATTCATATAAAATCCACATAAAAAAAATCTAATTTAAAAAATTTTTATTAAATATTTTTCACAAAATGGAAACGATTTTATAAAAATGACCGGGTAGAAGTGAAGAACGGTAACAAACACTTAACAGCATATAAGGAAAAAAAAGATTTTTGTAGAAAATAAATATTTATAATTACCCTGTTATCTCTGTTGTAATTACGTCTGGTTCGGCAACGACCCATTTTTCTTTTTACTGCTAGAATGCTGAAAATGGAGAAAATAGGAAGGAACAGAAAAATAATTATTAATTTTAGAATTAGGCGAATTTTACTCAATCAAGCCACGTGTGTCGAACGAGACGCCATACTCTAATATTCGAAATATACAAAACCCGGAACTATTTCGACATCTCGCGTGATCTCACCGGCATCTTCTCTAACGTTAGTTGATTTTAAATTCAAAGCCCAGAAGAATTACCTAATAAGACATAGATTTTATAAATAAAAAATTATAAAACTGAAATTTTATTTCACTTTATTGATTAAATTTTAATCTATAAGCATTCTTTAAAGACTGAAATATTGAAAAAGAAACTTTTTTTTTAATACGAGAACGAGACTTCAACTCATTGTTTTCGAAGTTTCAGGTTCAGCCCTTAGAAATTTTTATTTAATTTCATTTTTTTTCAAAATGCGTTAATGGTCATTAAATTTTTTTCCCTAATTTGAAAAATTAGGGAAAATTTAGAAATTTGCGCTTTATTTTATTTATTTTCTAGTGGTCAACCGACGAATAGATGAAAGAAAATTTTAAATCAAATCATTACCACAACGTTTGAACATTAAAAAGCAATTCATTTCTTTTATAACAGAGGAATAATTATTTTGAATAATGCAAATTACGTGAAAATTTTTTGAATTTATTAATCCTCTTCATGTCATGTCAATGTAAACTTAACGACCAGACCATCAGCAGCAGCACAAGCAACCACCCACCCACCCACCTACCCATCAGTTTCCTCGAGTACGTATCATTTAAGGAAAATCCCACAGATTTTATTAAGTTATTTACATTAAATTCTAGTATTATTACCTGTAGTTAAATTAAGATGCAACGTGTGTTGCTACCGACCGTTTATTTCCAAGGGCTAGCTTCTGTCAAAAACAAAAACAATGAGCAGTGAAGAAGCAAAAAAAAGCAAAGAGCACTCTCTAGAAGACCCGCTCCTACTCGTTCGTTATTCGCCTCCGCTATTTAAAATTTTATCTAAAAGTATAAAACTTTCAGTAAATTGGATTTTTTTTCTAAATTCACATAAATCGACAGATAATGTGTATTCTCTACACATAAACTGAAATTCTAGTTACACGTACTTTTAGTCAACAACCATCATCATTCTGCAAGAAAGATTCAGAAGTGAATATTTAATGCTAAAAAGTAACAAATACGTCTAAATGAGAAACACATGGAGAAGTTAAGTATTTTTTCCGTTGCATCTGGAACAGATTAGTCCCTCCCCCTACAACGTGTAATTCCCAAACCAGATTCAAATAATAAGTACTTGTGGCAATTCCAAACATCTCAAGACAAAGACAATTCTTGAGAAATATTCAATTAAACACTTGGTTTTACAAGGAATCAAAGTCTTTAAAAGTTATACTTCATAAGCTTATTACTAAATTACAAGTAAAAAGAAAAAAGTCATTACCACGATTTTTGGGCTTTAGTTTTTTAATAATGCCATTTATGGTTTTCAGCTCAAGATTTCCAGAGAGTGAGAGATCTTTAACTATACTAACTACCATCCGTTTTTGCATTTTATCGACCAATCCATGCTCCCGTCTCTTGTCCAAACATCGGATATCAGGGTTAAAAGAAAAAATATTTAGAAATAGAATAATTAAATGCAGATTTGTAATTAATCTCGGCTCTAAAAATTCATTAATATGGCATCCCAGGCATCAAACCTATTCTCGAACAGTTACGGCAGTGACGGCACAACACAATAATTCCCACAAAAAACATTCTTCTAGCAACTGAAAAGATAACCCAGGTCAAGAGAATTGGGAATAAGGTGGATTTATGGAAAATTTGTTTGTAAAACCAAGAGAGGACGCATAAATCATTGAAGAGGAGGGAAACAAAGCATTGACTGCATTTTGCATTTAATGCCTCTAAACACGAACACGTCCCTTTTCACATTAACTGACTCTTCTTCAAGAAACTAAACATTAATTGAATTGATTCTGCTGAGTGGGGAGTGAGTGCTCTCTGAGCTTGTGTTGTGTTGTGTTTGTGCACTAGAAACAAAAATAACAAACTCACTTATTTCTTTTTGCGAATTTAATCAATGTGCAGGCAGCACTGCAGCTGCAGCAGCAGACAAAACAGTAGTAGTAATTACTGTTTACATAGTTAAATGTATTTACCGGCCCGGTCCGCCCGGTGAATTATTTTCTAATTTGGTCAAAAAACTGATAATTTATTAGTTTTATGTGCCACAAACCCCTTTACAGCAGTTATAAATATATTTACCCGGCGTTGGTTAACAGAACCAGAAACACTTTGAACACTTCTGAGAAACCACCCTTCACGCACGGGTTTTCGATCAACAAAAGAAAGGTTTATCGGCCAAAACATAGAGCGGTCGGTACCAATGATAAGGATGAGGAGGACAATATTAGAACATTCCGAAAATAGATGAACAAATTAGTAGTAGAGAGTGTCTAAGGAAAAAGGAAGTACAAGTAATGTTACTATCGCACCCCACCGTCAATTTTGTAAAACAACGGTGGGATGCTCAAACGACTTCGATACCCGCACGCAGCACAGCACGCATTTATTCATTAACCGGATGTTGACACCTCGACGTCTCAGGGC
>JAYKTE010590414.1:0-18231 GCA_036873565.1 Xipholeptos notoides | reverse complement strand
GTGTGTGTGTGTGTGTGTGTGTGTATGTGTGTGTGTGTGTGTATGTTAATTCAATAAAAGAAAATTTTCATAAAGGAACAAAAGTGAGTTTTTTCTCTAACAAAAAAGATATTAGTAATTTCTGTTATGTTTGGGAAAAAGATCATTCATTTATCTATAATCTAGGTGTTATGATAGGATGAGTGGATGACAGGTGCAATTACTTGCAATGAGTTTTGATTTTACTCTATACAATTGAGAATAATAAAATCTAGAGATACATTATCTTGCCTTGAGGAGGGGCAATCGTAATTGTAAAACTTGGAACAATTAAACAGTAAACTATTGCAATAAAATTTATGAGTATAATCATGATAATATCATTGACCCTGATTTCCTATGAATCCAATGGTTATAAAAATCAGTACCAGCAAGTGTTATGAAATGCCTTGGGGATGAACATGATACCTAAGTAAGTCCTGGTCATCCATTGTAGCATGTGAGTCTTATTGTAACTGTTTCCTGAGCCACTGGATCAAGATTTTCCAGTCCAGAAACTGGATTGCAATGATTTTCTCACTTTAAAATCCTGACACAGCTCCATTATACAACTCAAAGAGTGAAAATGATATCCAGATATGTGAAATTAGGTTTTTGATTAATAGGAATATGTATAAGTAATTCAAAGGTTCTACAATAATATGACCAGAATTTATACTCTTTTCTATAATCATTAAATTTTTTTCTTAACAATAGAAACAATACCTGCATTTATCTATTATAATTCTCCTGTCTCCTCTACCTGCTATTTCATCCAACCTTTAAACTTTCAATATTTGATGGGGAAAATTCAAAAGTGAAATAAGAGAGACAGAATATTTGTTACTCTTCATAAGAATACTACTGTTTAGCCATCATACAATTCTGCTTCCAAACCAGTAGACATGAGAAAGGAAATGAACAACCTTTCTATTATCAATGCTTTAATACCTATCCAATGTAAAAATGTTTGAAAACTGGAAGTTGTAAGAGGTAGCTGAACCAGTCATCAGAGTCAAATGATATCTCTTTGATTAAAGAAGTAACACATGCTAACCTTCTCTTTGCCAGACTGATTCAACAGAAGGATAAGCAGATTATTATTTTGTCCAATTAAGTATTTAACATTGCTGAAGAATGGACAGAGATATTATTTATAGTCTTCACAACAAGCTGTACTGTTAGAAAATTCTCAATATATTATAATAATTTTTGTAAATTTTGTGTGTGTGTGTAGCAATAGAGTTGTCATTTTTTCTTAGCTATACAGCTATGGAATTCTGCATAATATAACACTATATAATGATCATACTGTTTTTACTTCTACCTTCACATAAAGCTAATTTCAAACAAAAATACTGTAAGTATAATCTCAATATCATGGGTTCCTCAAGTTTATAGTAAATAACAAATTTCAAAAGATTACTTCCTTAATTTTTTACCTTACATTGAATTAATATATCAAAGAATATTATTAAAGCCACACAATGTAATTTTAAACATAAAATTCATATTTATAAAAACAATAATTTCAAGTTATCACTTCAGCAAATATATATATGTATGTATTGTAACAGCTACACTGTAGAGGTTCCTATGCAACATGTCAATTTAAACATGAGGGTTTTTCTTTTCAAATATATAGTTAATGCAAGCATTCTTAGGCCCCAGCTGAAATCAATCAGCATTGGTTTTGAACTCTCACGGGAATCTGAACATTATCTAAATCTGATGGAATGCTGGAAATTCAACCATACTATAGACTGATTTAACTAATTGAATTTATAAACCAATCTACTATAGCCTTTAGACAAAGACTTTGGGTCCTGCTACAAGTAAAATCAAGATCAGCTAACTTCCATAAATTTTCAATTTCATGAAGGTCAGAATTTAATAGAAATAAAACAAGCAAGTGGACATTAGATACCACCAGAATTATTCACTAGAGACTAACAACAGACCTCCACAGTGTATATGCCACTAAAAAGAAACAGATTGATTGATTGATTGATCTGTTTAACGGCATATCAACCATCTTGGGTCATTTAATGCCGGATACTGTTTGGGTATTGGAATATGAGTTTTATAAGGGGTTTTTTTTTTTTTTTTATAGGGTATTAGATCATTGATTTATGGTGTAGGTTATCTGTTTTAGTAGAATGGGAACAAAACAGAAGCTTATATGTGCTCATATAGCAATAAGACAACATATACAAATGATTAATAATTAAAATGGCAAATAGACAAGATCTATAAAAGATTATCAGATTCATCACAGTGCTCAAGCTTATATAAAAGAAATTATTTATATAGCAAAATATTAATTCTATTATTTAGTTTATACAGGATTGAAATGTAGTTACAACTGTGTAAAAGAATTAAACAATGTTTTAATGTTATATTCAAAAAAAGCATAAATGAATTATTGCAAATAACTTTGTTTAAAAGGTATCTAATTTGTGTAATAAAGGGAGTTGGGTCTCTATGTAAGCAAAAAAACAATGAGATAGAACATATCCTTTAATTCATAACAAGGTTAAAAGTTATAATTATTAAAAGAAAAAAAATATGTGGAAAGACATTGAATAGTTATTAGAAATATTATCATCTAACATTTCTATTTGAGTTGAAAAATGAAAATCAATTTGTATTTCAAATACTTTTCCATTGCAATAACTAATATTGATTGAGTGAGTGAGTGATGGATTAGCAAATATTATTACAGGTTATGTGAATGATATAACATTTTTGATTTCTATAAACTAGGATTGGTAAAAAAAACTAGCTAGCTTAATGTGAACATTACCAACTTATATTTCATTAAAATATATTCAGAATTTTTTAAAGTAAATTTCTTTTTTTTTTTTTTTTAATTCTAAAGCTTTTTCAAATAATTAATTCATAAAGAAAGAAAATAAGTAATTTTAGTAAAAAGAAAAATATCGATTAATAAATTCTTAACCTTAAAACACATAGAAATTGAAGTGATTTATTCCCAGACATGATTTTAACAAGGATCCTAAAAATGAGCCTGGCTTACACAAAAAGAAAATATTTAAGGGTAGGAAAATAATTTTTTAAGACAACAGAGATAGTATGCAAGTAAAAAATGTATAGCAGACCAATCACAGAATACAAAAGGTGTAAAAAATTTATAAAAACTGTAAAGCCAATAGCAAATTCAAAAATAGACAATTTTTTTCTTGAAATTTTAGACAAAGGAGAATATAAATTTAATTTATGCAGTTATGTCAAAATAGAAAAGAAAAAGCCCTTTCTATTAAAAACTTAAAATTTCTTTTCGATTGAACCATTTTTTTTCTTAAGTAATTTTTTTTTCATTGTATAGTTTCCTTGAACCATATCAGTTCATAAACATATAAAAAGTACATATCATAAAACTATTTAAATGTTCATATATTAAAGTTATATGGACATGATTATTATTTAAGTGATCAGATAAATATAGAGACATTTGAATATCATATGGTTTTGATAAATTTTGCTCAAGAATTAGATCTTTAAAATTTGTGCTATGAATTGAAAAATAATGTTTATCCAAGGGAACAATGCAATGAAGAGAAAGATTATTTTGTTTCTTTAAATAATTGCTGCCAAATTCTAAAAGGTTATCAAAATATTATAAAGCTTTACATTCCAAAAGCTTTGGTTCTATTCATCACAGAATTTCTTCAGCTTTTTCTCATTTTGAACCACATGATGGTGAGAACCAAGATAGTTTAGTAGCAAATAGAGTTACCAAAAGTTTTTTCTCCCTACTTTAGTAAGTCATTTAAAATCCTGGCATACACATTTGATTTTACTAAAGTCAGCAATATCAATTTAGTTACAAACACATTCAGTCTGAATTTGTTTTTAATCATGTCAATAAGCAAAATTAGATTTTTTTCTTATTGCCAATGATTTGCAAAGGAAGTATAAAAGAAAGATGTCAGGAGAAGGAAGCAAGGGGACGTAAAAATAGAAAAAATTGAGGGAAAAAAATTCAATAAGCAAGACAATGATGAAAGAAAAAGGACCAAACACAAGCACATGCACACACACAAAAAAAACTTCCACTCCTAATTTTAAGAAATAAGCAAGAAAACCCTGTTTTTTGGAGGGTTTTTTGTGAGATCAAATTATAATCCCAGCAAAATAATTACTATAGGCAAAATATTAGAAGCTGAAATAAATATTTTTTGATTAAAACAAAAAACTGAAGCGAGCAAACAAGTAGATCTGAAATTCAGTCATCTTTTTGGGGATCTTTTGGTCGCCGTGACCATTTGATGAGTGTTTCTGGTGAACGGTACAGGAAAACAAGTTGAGCATACAGGTCCTCCTCAAGGTAAAATTCGTGCATCTCACGCACAAGGTAAATATTAAGACAAAGCTTGAGAATGCGGTCAACATAGGGTAACTGCCGAAACTGGATAGTGGGATGCATATTGATGGTGCCCATTCGCAGAAATCGACCAATCAACAGTATAAACGACACATATAGACCCACAATGCTGTTTGCAGAGAAGAAGAAAAAATCAGAAAAGAAAATAGAATTAGATATTTTCATTAAGTAAAGATGAATTTAATAGAGAAGCCAAAACATCCATTTTTATGACATTACAAAGTATTTTACAGTAAAATCATATTTTGCCATAAGTCTGAACTATAAAGAATTAAATCATATCTAGACACATGCACACATTAAATCTTTATAGCATATATCTGCACAAATATAAATAGTAAGATTTCTAAAAACATTACTACAGATACAAGACAAACTAACACGAAAAAGAATTGCATTGACATTCCAAATTTTCAGAAAACATCTTTATTACACACAAAGTTTGAATCACTTTCTCAATATTAAGAAACATAACTAATCTCATATATATATATATATATATAAATACTTTTGTCGATCATGCTTTATAGTTCACCTGCTATATATATTCTTTAATAACTTAAGTTGCTAATAAGATCAAACATTTTTAGAACTTTAAAATAAATTCATTTTAAATCTAAGTCATTTGGCCGAGATTCAAATTTAAGTAATATGACTCAGTAGTCCGAGAATGGAACTAATTGACCACAGCAGCTACTTTAAATATCTTACACTTTCTTTTAATGATATACCATCTTTACTAGAGTAGTTAATAACTTTCACAACATCCTTAAAATCTGAAAAAAAATTCATCTAAATATCTAAAAATCACACTGAGAATTTTATTTATCAATATTTAAATAAATTAAAATATTGAAACTTTTAGAATATAAGTAACATTCTGACCACACAAACATTTTATTACAAGACTACTAGTTTTGCTTTAGTTAATAATAGACTTGCTTAATCCTCAGATATGTAGAAATTATATCCCAAGTAAAATAAGTATTTACATTCTTATAACTGATGATATAAATTTAAAAGTGTTAAAACATCTACAAAATACCCTTATCAGAACAAATGTTATACTCTCAAACAGTATTTACTTGACAAGTAGGTGGAAACTAAAAATAAAATTAAGTTTTCATCATAAAAATGGTTTCTGACTTTAAATTTAAGCATTTTTTTAAAACATCCTAAGTATGACTCATTAGCAGGTATGAATAAATGAATTAAAAAAAAAAGTATTTCTTGGTCTATTAATATAAATATCTGGATATGTAGATAATGTTACCCACAAAATACACAGATATGCACCAAATTACACACCTGTTAAGTCAGATTAAAAAGTAGGAAACCAAGAATAACCTGAACACCACATCAATAATTTCACTAACAACACTGCTTCATCACTTCCTTCAACTCCTCCTTTCCTGCCACCCTATATCCCCTGCCATCAGCTACTCAACAGGCTTTCAGTGGAAATCAATTTTCTAAAGAAACAACTAACCAACAATTGGGATTATGCAGTATTCTATAAATAGAATTCTTCGCAGTTGAAAAAAAAAAAAAGAATAACAGAGAATGGTAATTGGAACTGGTGACTTTTCTAAATGTTCAATATTATTGATGAGTGTTAATCTTAATACAACTATTAAAAGTACTGTTGCTCCACCTGCCATTAAAATTAGGGTGAGAGGTGCTCAAGGCTACCAATTCCAACAACTACACAATTACTACTAACAATGCTAGTCATAGAAATAGATTACATATTATGTCTGCCTTTATACAAAGCCTATTTTTGTTATCAATACATAGAGAAAATGTTACTAATGACTTTATAAATAATAGCTGTCAAAAATGTTGATATAATGAATATTGTCAAAAAAAAAATTATTAGAAAATATTCTAATTTTATAAATGTTTGATTTATTTTATATAGTTTAAAGTGCACTTTTTACCATTAATACATTTTTAACCCTATAAACACTTCAGTAAAAATGTTACATTTACAAATGTAATATTCTTATTTATGAGTATCAAATGTAGTAAAATTTTGATAATTTGATGTAATATTAATCACATTCATACAAAACACAACAGAAATCTTCTTAATTTTCATAATATTCTAAAATATAGGTTTTTGTCAAATCTGTGCATAATTAGATTATTCTAAAATATGGTTTCAGATAATGATAGACAATTTGGCTTCTCTCAAAATGAAAATATTAAAAATTCTACTAGAGCTTTCAAAACAAAAATTGAAGTTTAGAATTCAATAATTATAGGTATAACTATTATTATGAGGAAAATTATAATAGAAGACCAAAAATAGTTAAATATATGAAATTTAATTCATTAAAGAAATTCATTCCATTCAAAACATCATAGTCTAGACAATTTTTAAATAATATTACTCAACAGAAAAACACGACAAAGCCAGATTTAAATTTTCTAGTCTCATCTTCTGTGTTATCTTCACAATGTTTCATCCAGTGTACCCTTTGCCCCTCTTAAGGTATTACTTGAACACAGCAGCTATCTCAAAACTGTGAATTGAACCCTTTACTTATTCCACAAGGATCATTACTACTTGCAGTCAGGATTGAATTTATTACTTCCTGATGAATCACTAAAAAATCATATGAATCAACTACTAGGGCCACTGTGGCTTATACCTTTTTTAGTTCAACATGAAGGTTCTGAAGTTTGAGTGAAACCTAAAGAGGATCAAATGGTACATCAGTTGAAATAACTTGAATAAAAATTAAAATTTATCTAATAAATTCAGACTATCAATGACAAAACCATCTTTCATTAGAATTTATTTTATATTTAACTGGGTTTTCCTCAAGAATTACTTTTGAACAATTGTCATAGGTTTTTTTTGCTAGGGAAATATTTTTGGTCTTCTAAAATCATATTTTACCAAAAGCAAATTTTTCAAAATTAATTTTCAGACTGAAAAAATTAAGAAAAAGTTCAACAGTTCTTTATGCTATCAGACAAATAGCATTAAAAAATCAGGATGTTAGTGAAATCAAAAACAAATTAATTTTTTCTAAAAGTTAGTGAATGATTGTGAAAATATGTTAAGTAGATAAAAGTCCAGAATAGTTAGAATAACCAAAGTATTAGGGAAAACAATATTTCTACCCAAAAAGTGAATTATATTCATTTGTTATGATACAAACAAGAGATGTGTTTGTTCATTTGTTTGTGTAATTACTAAATAATTTTTATGATAAAATTAGGCGAGCATAATGCCTCACTTACGAAAAATTGTCCAAAAAGCAATTATTAGTAGGGTTATAATTTATCACTGATATTTGAGAATTTCAAACACTCAACTGAAAAACCCACTTTCAATCTTAATAGAATGCACAGATTCCCAAAATCTACAATCTAACCATTAAAAGTTTCATTACAGAAGCTTAACTTCAAATATTTTTTTATCTGAAAAACAAATATCTTCAGGTTTTTAAAATATATTTCACACAATTTTTGTCAAACTTGTAAACTTCTGATTATTTCAAGTGTTTTATAGAATTAAGACTCTTCAGAGTCATAAATTAAAAAAATATCTTAGTATGAAAAGTCTTTATTAAAAGATATACTAATAAATTTTCACTAGATTATTTTTACCTGACATTTGCAGTTCAACAATTTACCCAGAACATTAAAACGTATAGCTAAGTAGATTTAAAAGTTAAGAACATTTTTTTACAATTTTGATGGAGAAGGGGTATCAATTAAATAATTTAAGATCAATGCCATAGATATTGCTGATAATTTCAAAAAACAAAAGAATTAATCCTGTTTTTATCATTGACAGCTAACATGAAGCCAAATTGTTTAAAGAGTTGCCTAGTTTCAGGAATTAACTAGAGTAAAGTTGCCTGCCAGGTGGAAAAGGGTTGATTTCTCCATGAATATGTTCAGTTAAAATATTTTGTTTAGGAGGATATCAACCTTTTTGAGGGCATTTGTTGCCAAAATCTTTTTCTCAGGTTTGTAAGGTATTGCTATTTGTTGTGAGGGAAAGTTAAAAGTAGTTTGAAATGATTATCTGATTTTCTTAATACATTTTGTAAGAAAGAGAAGATCAGTATTTTTTTGTAAAGAAATATTAAAAAAAAGGAATGGTTTCAAATAAAAATTAATTTTTTTAATATATTTTTTGTTTTTTAAATCTTGTTTTATCAACTGATTATTTGAAGGGAAAGAGCTTAAAGAAAAAATATTTGGTTGAAAATCAGATTCATAATGTTGATGTAGTTTAATCTAATTATCATTATGATATGCTTCAAGAATTGGGCATAGCCAAAAGCATCATATGCAATACTAATGAATGGTATTAATTATTAATGAATACTATTAATGGTGGATTTGGGACTAAAATAGAATCTAATCATCCCCGCATTCTTTTAATATTAACTTTACTAATCTTATTACTGTTTGAACAAATCCCAGCAACTATCATTGGATATTTAAAAAATAGGAGCAAAAAAACATGCTTGTTAGTTTTGGGAAGAAGGAGTTTATTCTTTCTATCTCCAAGTTATAATAGAAAACTGAGAATATTCGCATAAAAATCAAATAAAGTAAAATTCAAAAATCATCAGTTCTGTACCTGACTTAGCAGTCCATGCCATGCTCAGCAACAAACAAACACAGTGATTCAAAGTGGGTAAAAAGAAATAACAAAAAATTTTAAAACTATGAGCAAGCTTAGGAAAAATTAGAAAAAATAAAATTACGTTCTGTTTATAATAAGCAAAACAAAGACAACAACTATAAAAACAAACATTCATAGAATGGCAAACATAATTACACATAATATAAAAAGCAAAATACATTGACAATTAAAAATTTAATAATGTTATTATTTCTAAATGTGTGTTGTTTAGATAAATAAATAGGAAGTCAAACATTTGAAATAAATTCATCGAATATGGTTTTTATTCAAAACTTGATCAGTTCAATTGTTTATAAGTAAATAAACATTAGGTACTATAGAGCTTAATGTTTTGAAATGTAATCAGATTTTATTTAGATTATAACCAAAAACCAGGTTTTCAAATATTGTTTGTGAGTTATTATAAATACTAGAAATTTTTATGAAGTTGATGCAAGTAATGATAATGTTGATGAGGATAATAGTTAAAAAAATAATAGTGTTGATAAGGATAACGTTGATGGTGATGATATAAGATAATAGTGATGATGATGATGACGATTGTTGATGATAATAATAATAATAGTATTGTTGTTGATGATGATAATACAGATATTATTTACCCTACATGGCAATCATAGAGTTGCCATGAAAAGATTGACCACTATTTTCAGTTAAAAATAAAACACATTCAAATGTGGAATGTTACAAATAAGTTGATTGATTGATTGATCTGTTTAACGGCATATCAACCATCTTGGGTCATTTCATGCCGGATCCTCTTTGGGTATTGGATATGAGTTTTATAAGGAGATTTTTTTTTTTTTTATAGGGTTTTAGATCATATATTGATTGATGGTGTAGATTATCTGTTTTTGTAGAATGGGGATGATTTTGGTGCATAGTTTTATTTCTTAGAAGAATTGTGGGATCTTGTTAGAGTTTGTATTGATAAGAGGTTCTTCAAATTATTTGATTGGTCAAAACCAGGCAATATTTCTAGTACCATATAATTTCAAAGGTAACTATGCAAATAATAAGAACAAGAATATCTTGTATTACATCATAAATGATTTTAAGAATAGATGAGCTCTCATAATGTAACCTGATACATGCCCAAGATATTTCTCTCAAAAATATTAGAATCTACTTTATATATTTGAAAAAGAAAATTATGATGTAATTCAATTTAATTATTTATAGATTATTTATTATTATTAATTATTTATAGAACTATTTTGCCCATTTCATGCAATGCATTGATACATTATTTTTCTTTGTTATTAAGACAAAATTATAGCAGGAAAAAATTACACTAAAACTCATTAAGTGGGTTTAGTAGCATGTCAACCCTTGTAGGTTATTTAATGCCAGTGCTTATTTACCTTAGGTAGAGTGCTTAGCGTTTAAGGTTTATAGAATTATAGTTCATGTCATTTTATGCCAGAGCTTTTTGTTTTCATATAACAGTTTTGTTGCCAATTTATTGCTTACAGGATTGATAGATTGAAAAGTCACATCAGATGTCATATTTGATAAATATGCTTTCCACATTTATACAAGTGGTTTTGTTATTTACAATGTTGTAGGTTGGCTTGTTGCTATATTTTGTGGTATATAAATTCTGGTTGGATTTTTTCACACATAGCATATATAGATATGTGTATATGCACACTTTCATTTTATATACTAGTATTAAATGAATAAACAAAGAAATATCTACAGCTGATTATGTTTTTGTAAAATTAAATAAAAATTACATACAATCACATGCATTTAAACTTAACTCAAAACAAAACTGAAATGTGCAATTATGACAAAAGGTGTTCAGAAACTCAATATGAACTTATTTTGGTGAAATAAAATTGATCACTTAAAACGATGGTGAAGAACTTTTTGCCATTATAAAATTTTTATATTTTTCCATTAAGCTATAACCAAACAAAAAATATTAACTTTTAGATTTACTTTCAAATTTCATTTAAAAATAACAAAATATATGCATACAATATATGTATTCAATACTTTCACTTTGTGTACTTTGATTCAACTACATATCAAGTAATTATTTCTCTTGGCAAAATACTTCCATAGCTACTTCTACACAACTTTTGATTTCATTTAAATAATATCAATTTCATGTCTTAGAAACTTTTTGGTTTTATAAATTTCCAGAAATCTATTATTTAAAATAAATAAGTACAAAATTCAGTTGTGAAAGAATTATATGATTTTTTTGTGCTATCATAAAAAGGAGTAATGCCAAGTTTAAGAACTTCACTTATTTATATACCCTGATAATATATCAAAACTCAGTATTGGTGGCATTTACTATATAGATCATAAATCACTCAATTCATATTAGTCATGCTCAACATTTATTATATAGATCATAAATCACTCAATTCATATTAGTCATGCTCAACATATTTAATACAAAGATATTTCTTGTAAATTGGCCTGTATAAATAAGATTGAAATGAGTTAATACATAACTATATTATAGAAATCTATTCATAATGATGGTAAAATAATTTTTCACCAAAAGAAACTTTTTCATGCAGAGTCAACATGCTTTGATAAGAGAAAGAAAAAAGAAAGAAAAATAAAAAACGAAGGAAAAATTGGCATATTGATTTTCATATTTCAAAGTCTCAGTGCAAAGTCAACAATTACTAATTCAGTAAAAAGACATCAAAAATATTTAAACAAAAACAAAAAAAACTGTAGCAAAACAATTACAATTAATGGTTGACCAAATATTGTTTTCCATAGTTTATAAATCAATAATTATAATTTTTTTTAAATATCACATTTAGGCTTTGTCCTAACACATAAGAAGTTTTCATTTCTTTCACTCCTATTTTTGTAAATCAACTAGTAAAACTAACTATATTGATTGTAAACATTTAATAAATATTACATGGTAAAAATAAAAATTCCAAATAACTGCACATGTACTGTTAATCAATGACAAAATAATGATAACTAATCTTTAAGTCTTAACAATCTACTTATTAAAAAGTTACAAAACTGTTCTAGGGTTAATGTTTTAGTATCATACAGAATTTCAGATTAACCTCTTCATTCAATTCTTTTCACTATTAGAATATAAGAACAATTGCAATACCAATGAACAATGATACTTATAAAAAAAATAAAATACTTTAAATAGCTATTGATTCTCTTGTTCACTTGCCAACTGATCAAAAAAGACTAAATTCCCTTGAAGTGTATATCAAAAGATAAGAAAACTTGTGATTCCAAGGAATAATAATGTTTATTTATGCTGGGTGTAATTGCATCCATTTGACTACACACATTATTTGTGTTTGTTGAAATCATTATATTTCAAAATAATAAAGAAATGGTTATGAATAAAATACAAAGAAATCATATCTTACACTAGTAACTTTAACAAATAAAATGAAATTAGACAATCCATTGTTGTTTATTTTAAAACCTAAAAACAAGAATTGCTCCAAGATATATGGAAAGATTAAAATACATAAAGCCAGTTCACCCAATATATCAAATATTCAAGTTTACAAATTCCTCACCATATAAAATACAACAATATGTATTTAACCTACTTAAACTACTTTACAGTTTTGCAATTCTCTATTTATAGAAAATAAAGGATATTAATATAAAAAAGAAAAAACTATGGTAAGTTTTGATATAGTTTCTTTATTTACAAATGTTTCATGGAAATTCATATTAAAAGTTATATCAAAATAGTTACCCAATGATGAAACGCTATCTGAAAGAATCAATCTCACACCAATGAATATTATTGAAGTAAAAGACTTGTCTAGAAAATAAATATTTTACTTTTAACAACATATCATATAAACAGATCAAGGGACTGACTAATGAGGTTGCAAAGTTCACCAATCTTATAAAATTGTTTCATGGAAGAGTTTGAATTAAATCATTAGTACATTTTAAAAAGAAAATGGAAATTTGATTGAGATACATAGGTTACAAATTTGTGATAATAAAAAATAACTATAATTCACCAATAACCAAGATAAAAATATTCAATTCACAATAGAATGGGAAAAACAAGTTTTTACTCTTTTTATACTACTTAAAAGCAAAAATAAAAAAGGACAATTTAAAAGAACTATATATAGAGAAAAACAAGGATGACAAGTGTTTACATTTTGATTCAAAGGACAAAAAAAAGTCATAGGATTTCAAGAAGTAAAAACATGTTTAAATCAAACCAATATAAAACCACAAACAAATAAATGGAATGGAATAAACAAATTACAAAAGAATGGATTCACTAATAGAAAGATATATCAAGAATTCAACAAAATAAACAGTAACGCAAAAGAAAAAATGAAGGATGGGTTTGAGTTAAGAAAATTAATGGTTGATATACTATAAGTAAACACTTCAGAAATAATTAAAAGAATTTTACAACTTCTAGATATAAGAGCAGTGTTTTCTTAATCTAATATAAAAAGGAAGAATACTCAAAGATAAAAGATCATTAATTAGTATGAATGATACAAATTGAATTGCAAATGGTGCCAAACAATATATATGTTGATATGCAGACCACTAAAAGAAAGGATTGATCAACATTAGAGACTACGCACAAAGTTTATTAAAAAAATTAAAAAGATGGAAGAAAAATTAGAGAAATTTTAGCAGTAGCAGTCCACACTAAAACAAAAAATCATAAAATAAATCAAGGCAACCTAGAAATGAGATTATCAAATTCAAATGGATTCAAAGATGAGTAGCTGAACAAATAATTATAAGAACAAGTGTATATAATAGAATGGACACAGCACAAGTACACCAAATGTAGAAGGAATTACTTCAGAAAAGATAGTTTTTTTAAAAATTATTATCTCAAGATAGTATATTGTTGGCATTCATAGGGTTAATAATTTTGGTTTTGAATATAAATAAACTCTAATGTTTTTAATCAGTTGAAGAGTCATCAAGTGTAGCAATAGCTATTAAAAACATTATATTCTATATAAATATGATTATTCGTATTATAATGAATTACAAGTGTTCTCATTTTTTAATAAAAATGTCAGAATCAAGTGAAACGTTTTTCTAAATTAGTTAACCTTAAATATATATATATATATATATATATATATATATATGTAAGTATATTCCAGTAGCAGTTCATTATTCAAGCAACAGAGAGAGTATATAGAAAAAAATCAGGATAAGCGCTTCATGTTTGCAATTGCAACACATAAAATATCAATCAAATAAGATAAAAACACATTGGATCAATATAACAGGCAGAAAATAAAATTATATTTTAAGATATCTAGATTCTAAATTTAAAAAAAAGAAAAAACAAAAATCATTTTCTGTTTTACCAAAATCTAAAATCCTAAACACGTGTTCTGGTATTCTATTAATATCTACACCTGACAGTTCTCATATTACGCAATGATAGTATGGATCTTTTCAGGCTTCCTTATTTTAGAATATATATATGCTATGTTTGGATGATTAAAGAAAATGAAAAATCCACTGTGTAATTTCTTTATCTTATCAATAAAAAGAAAACTGTAATTTTGATAACACAAGAAAAATTATCAAAATGTATAAAAATAATTTCTTGCTATTTTTTAAAACAAGCTATTTGAAACTTTAACGTCCAAATTTGAGAACAATATAATTAATTTGGAAAAAAAGCTATTTATTTAAAGATACACAGGTTTGTCTCAGCAAAGGATATATGTTGCTAAAATATAAAATAATGGTTGGTTTTATGTCTTTCATTATACCTCTTCAGGATCAATTCAATTAGGAATTTTAATAAAATTATTAAGAATCTATTTGTGACTAGATGTTGAAATCCAAGACTAGCACAATATATTTCTTACATTTCTAACATTTGGATAATCATTTTTAATCTGATGTAGATTAAGATTCCGTTTGGTCAATTCCTAATTACTAAATCATATGTTAGAAAATTTTAAAAGATTTTGAAAACAAAAGGAAAAACATACCCATATCCTGTAATAAGAGAAAATCCAGCTGGAGCCACTCTGTCATTAAAAGTAAAAAATGTCAGAGTACTAGTATTGGAAGCTTCCATTTTGATGTAAGGCAGTTTGAGATCCGGGGGTATAATCTCAAGAAGTTGCCACCATTCCATCTCACCACTAGTAGCTGACAGTTTACTTCTATGAATACTTAGTGATATATAGGGATGGTTGTCAGCTGAAAAGTTAAAGCAAGTAATTAGTATTAGGAAATAACTATAGCATAAGTTGATTCTAGAAATATTTGACATGTTCAAGCATAGAAAGTGGATATGAATAAAAAAGAAAAATTAAAAAATGCCAAGTAAAAGGCAAATCCTTAGATTACATGACCAAGATAAAAGATAACTAGTCAGAAACCCATACCAATATAGGAATAAATAAAATAGAGAGTAACTTACATGGTTAGTAGCAATTGAGGTATAGGCTATTAAAACATTTCATATTCACTTGATACTATAAATAACATTGAGCATAATGAAATTATTAGAAATGCCTTTCTTTATACTTGCACATTATATAATTGTTAAAATTAATGTCCATTGCCATATGGATAGGTAAATTGCTTAATTACAATGAAATAGTGCAAAAAAGTAAATAAAATGGATAATAACATCTTTCAGACGAACATATCAAAATCTGATATCAATATCTATTGAAGTTATATTGCAAAGATAGAGTCAGAGAAATCCAAAAGTACTAGGGATTACAGCAAATATTTGAATTCATTTAAACCTGATATAAAGATATCAGGAAATTGGAAAAAATAAAGAAGAGATCTGTCATTTTTAATCAAATTTGTTAGAATGAAAAAATGCTGCACACATATATATATATATATATATCACATAAGATGCTGATACAATAAGAACTGTTTATAACAAAGTTCTGCAAAGGCTATACACTTGCAATCATTGAAAAGTTGTAGTTTGTATGCAAAGGTAACAGAAGTAATCCATACCCCAAAATTAGAAATGTTGGTACAGAAAAAAAAAGAAAGAATGAAAATAATTAAAAAGAAAAATAAACGAAAATGAAAAAGAAAGAAAAAAGAACCAAGCAGCCAATAGCTCTTTCTCTCTTTTAGAGGATAAACAAATGATACCTCCGTCCCATCCTAACCCAACCCAATAAATAAGATGAAGGAAAAGTATAAAAATGAAATTTTTATTTTTGAATAAACAAAACATTAAGAAATTTTAATGAAGTTTTAATTCAGAAAAATAATGAACACTTACGTAGTAAAAACTCTATTGGAGCTATATGACCATCATTTTTTAACTTCAAAAGTGGGTAAAATAGGTTCGTTATATTCCTGAAAAGACATCATATTGATATTTATACATTTATGCTTACACAAAATGAAATGAATGATTAAAAAAAATGCATGTTTAATTTCTTGATTACTTGAAGAAAAATTTCAAAATATTTTCAATCATAGTAGACATTTTTAGATACTAACATTTAAGAAATATATTTCTCTGAACTTTTTGTTATGGAAAAAGTTTGGAGTAAATACTGAAAACTATATTCAATAATTACTAATCTGCTCCCAAAATCTTGTTATATAAATGATATTTTTATTTGATTTATGCTTATCTCTTTGGCCTTGCCATGGTAGCTTGAAAATTTATTATGAATTTTTCAAAATAAATTAAATAATCTAAATGATTTAAAGTAAAATTTGGACTTTAAGAAAGTGAACAGACAAATGTTGAATTGATAATTCAAAGGAAGTAAAATACATTTAATTGTTAGTTATGGAATAAGATGTGAATTTAAATATATTAAGGAATTTTCAATAACCCTTCAACCTTTATAATCATATCATATACTTATAAACATCATAACATCCACACTATAATATTGCTCTTGAATTTTCAAAATATTTTGAGTCATAATGTAGACGATAGATTTTAAATAATCACAAAAATTAATCTAAGGTTTAATTTTAAAGAAAAAATGTAATATTCTTTTTAAATAAGTTTAAATTTCACAGAATTATTTTTTTTATAAATGCTTTTGCATTTCATTTTTTATCCAAATGAACTAATTTACAATAGCATAAGCTTAAAAAGAAGCCAAGAGAATCATATTCTACTTTTAGTGATAATTAAGACACCAGAAAATCACAATAGTTATCTATATGGGCACAATTATAATAGCATATATTCAAATACTCTACTTTACAAAAAATAAAGATGATGCCATCTAATGGTGAAGTCATTAAAGTATTAAATTTAGAATCAATTTTTTTTCACTTTTGAAGTTACATGAAAATTAGATTATAACAGAATTATGTACAAGTATATGTAATTGGAATATCTTGAATGCAGCTTATTGGACTAATTTAGTATACCCTTCCAAGATGGGAAAGAAAACACCTCTTCCTTCCACCACTTATGTCTTAATCAATAATGCTACAACTAGAAGAGCGCCTGAGGGGAAAAAGGAAGCAAAATATTGATTGTACAATTTTATAACTTTTGAAGTGTCTTTTGATGTAATCATCTGAAAAAAAAGTATGACAAAAATTCTGATGTAATTTTTTCTAAAATAAAGTTTTGAATTTTAAATTGAATTCAAATGTTTTATTTTTGTTACAGTTTTGTCATTCATTTTATCCTTGGATTTTGATCTGGGTTTTTTTTTTTTTTTTTTTTGATTGCATAAAGGGAACATAGATGCTTCTAAATTGAACATTTTGGAAAATAAGTATTCCTTAAAAAATTCAGAAAAAAAGCATATGGAGATAGGTTAATATTTGCCATGATGGTGCTGGTTATAAATGAAAAAAGAAAATACATTTTGCAATGAATCAAGGAAAAGGATTAAATATAAATGCATAAATCAATTTTATAGAATACTAAACTAAAATAGTTTTTATATCTACTACATTTAAGTAATTTGCCTACTAAAGAATATGAGAGAGAGAGAGAGGGGGAGAGGGAGGCAGGGAGGGAGAGAGGGGGAGAGGGACAGAGAGAGAGAGAGGGACAGAGAGAGAGAGGGACAGAGAGAGAGAGGGACAGAGAGAGAGAGAGGGAGAGAGGGAGAGGGAGAGAGAGAAAAAAAAAATTAGAAGCCAATTGCCGAAGTGGGCAAATGAA
>JAYKTE010589304.1:0-18234 GCA_036873565.1 Xipholeptos notoides | reverse complement strand
CGTGTTTCAAAAATATATATATATATATATATATATATGTATATATATATATATTGTATAGGTTTTTTTTAATAATTAATGAGAAAATGTCAGAAGAGACATTAAGTATGATTTGATCAAACTGGTACTTCATGGTGTAGTACATATACATTTAACTTACAAAATTATTTACTGACAACTTCCTCTCATTCTAGGTTTGAGCACAGCAGTATTCGTTTTGGGACCACACTGATCAGGTTTGCTGATGCAGGGAATCAAGGAACAATGTTATGCCATCAAAAAAATCAACCTAGCTGTTTTGGAGTCCATAGGAAACGAACTAATATACAGAAAATATTCCATTTATATATAAGTTTAGATTTAGTGTAAAAATTCTTTATTGAAGCTTTTATCAATTAATCTGTTCTGCAAGTTTCTTTCATTTATGGAAGAAATGTTGGGTTTTTTTTAAATACAAATGAATACAGTTGCAGTTAATTTTTTTAGGTTGGTAATGGCATAAAACATAATTTATGATTATTTAATGTCAAGAACGATTCTTTATGAAAAATGTCTTCCTTTGTTGATCAGGTTATTAGAAGAAAAATGACTGGTCGTTTGAGGTTACTGTTGTTGGTTGTTGCAGTTGTTATTCATTGTTCAGTTGTGCTGTGCCTGTGCACTATTTAACCCATAGCTTAGGGGATTTACTCCTATTACCATGGAATGTTTGGTTTGCTAAAAGTGAAAAGTAACAGATTCAAAAATGTATCTTGAACAAGTTTTTATAGTTCCAGTCAGCTCTCCAAAGTCGATTTACAATTTGCCAAACCATAAATAAATATATCAACCATTTTTTTTGGGGGGGGGGAAATTATATCATCAATTTGCCCGAAATTATTGATAACAATTTACACTTAAAAAAAGAAAAATTTATATAATACTTCTAGGCAGTGGCAGGGTTGTTGTCACTCACTGGAAAAAAAACACTATTGCGTATGGCCATACATGCATGTGGCGATACAACCGGATGTTATCACCTTAACCACTCTAGATGCAATGCCCAAATTCGTCCCTTGCGCATTTGGTCTGCTCACCTTCCGGTCAAACAAAATCCAAGATAGAAATTGCATCAACCAAAAATGCCTTTTAGTCATGTGGTACGCGCGGACTTTGTTGGTGACAGTGTATGTATCAGCTAATCAGAACTTGTAAAAAGTCTATCTTCTTGCGTTCATTCTGGAGCCACCCACATCACTGACGCTGATATATAAACAAAAGACATGTGCAACACAAGGGAGAAAAAAAACACACACGGAGAATGAGGAACAAGTGTTCGATCCGCTGTGACTTTAACAGCTGACCACCACACGCTTCCTTCCCCAGTGACTCGCTCTAGTAGCAGACTACGAAAGACCAGCAACCTACGAACCCAAATCCCACTAAGCCATAAATGGGAAAGAGAGGTATAGTCTATTGTTCTTTTAAAAACTAAAACTTCTACGGACATTATTTCCTTCTCAACTTTTCTCTTTTAATATTCTCCAATATTGTGAACGTTTTCTACATTGTTACAAACACACCAAAATTAATATTTTATATAAAGTTCATCTTTAAACTTCAATTGCCGTTGTCTTGTATTTTTGTATGCTCATTATCTTATATATGTGTATGGAGAATTGACCAAAGCCAAAATTCATATATATCCATCAACCAAAATATTGTGAAACCCCATAGGTGTGATTTTTCAAAAAAATTGTTAATATGTATTTTTTCCCAAACAAAATCTGGTTGCATTAATTAAGTTGTTATTTCAATCTTAATCCAATAATTGGATACTAAAATTTTGGACAAATACAATTTGCTTTTTTGTTTACTGTGACAATATTCACTGCAGGTTTATTAAAGATTGTCCTGTACTGACTGGACTGCTGTTAGTGCTGTTGCTGTTCTAAAAAATATGCAACATCAATAGTGGGGAGGAAATAGTAAGATGTTCAGGGGAGAATTGACGTTCGGGAGAGTAAGATGAACTTGAAAGTCTATGACTCAGCGGCAATCTAAAATTAGATCCTTGATTGCAGTTCCATGAAAATAAATATTTTAGGGGCTTTTTTGGAATTTTGAAGGTTAACGGATTATCAACGGTTAGGGTTTGGAACAGCAAATCTTACTACCGGGCAGCAAAAACAGTTTACGCCACTAGTTGTTTGTTTTGTTTGCCCAATAATGTTCAACAAAAACCAAAACTAAAAAAAAAAGAAAATTTTTTTTCTCATTATTTTTCCCCTAATCAAATATTTTTTACGTCAAAATAAAATTTCGTGTGTGTTCAAGTTTTGTTTTTAACGAAAATTTTCTTTTTTTTTCCGAAATAAAACTTGATTGTCTAATAAAAAAAAACAAAAAAAGAGAAAAAATTAAAACTGGGAAAAGAAGGGGGAGAGAGCTAGAAAGAGAGACCGATTTGAAAATTTTGTTTAATTTTATAGACAAAAAAAAATCAGTTTTTTTTCTTAGTAACACAAACACAAAAACCCGGTAGTCATCGTCGACAATTACAGTCGTTACGACGTTACGTTACTTATATAAACGGAGAAATAAAGTTTTGCTTGGCTTGTTGGTTATGGTTGCCGATGGTAACTATTTTTTTTTAAATGACGAAAAAAATTAATAATGGTCGTTTTCAAAAATGTTTCTTTTAGTTCATAAAAAAAAGAAAAACCTATGGTCATCAATGTTTTAAGTCGTTATCCATGATTAGATAAAAAGTAAAATAAGGGTTAATATTTGCCAACAAAACAGACAGAGCAACCAAACAAAAAGCACACACACACGCACACACACACTACCACACATATCACACACGTCTTACTGGCTTTATTCCCAATGTCCAAAGCAAGTGAGAGTTAGTGACGACGATCGTGTCGTGTCGTGTCGTGTCACCTGAGCCCTCCAGAGGTGCGGGTGGGGTCGGGGTAACGTTTAATACGTTTTAAAAAGGAAAAAAATAAAAAAAATAAAACAATTGTTAAACGTCTTAAAGAGGAGAATTAATAATAATAAAAATCACCACAAAAATAAATAAATTAGTTTTCCAGTAAACTGTAACGTAAAAAACACTAAACTAAAGATTTAAAAAATAAAAAATAATATGAATGAAATAAATAAATAGATTTAATTCAAGGATAGCGTTTTTTTTATTACAATGAATGATTATTTTGTTTTATTAATTCTCAATTTATTAAATGTTAACGGTGGATATGGTATTGTGAGTAAAAAAAAATAACTTGTTGATTTATTTTTTTATTTTGACCAATTATTTTATCAAGAAAATGGAAGAAAGGAAAAAGGGGATATTTATTCATTCATTCCGACTTTTTGGGTTGATTTGAGTGGTGGTAGCAGTTGGTGTGGTGAGGTTGAAAGTTCTAATGTGACAGAAGAAGAAGCGAAGGACGGGACGAGAGAAAAAGGTGAAAAGAAAGTGAAGATAAAAGGGAGCGGCGCCGGCGGCACCGGTAGCTCTCGCTTTCTTTCTCTATCTTTTTCTCTTTCTCTCCATTTTTTTTTTTAATTTTTTTTTTTTTTTCCTTAAGCAGAGTTAATTGCGTTGTTGAAGAAGAAAGGGAAGAACCCTAATGAATGCCAAAAAGAAGACACAACCAAACCTAATCAAACTAAGATAACCAAAAGGACGGAATAAACAACAACGACAACCTTCACTCACGACAATGTATGTCGACAACGTACAAACCACGTAAAACGATAATGATGATGATGACGACGATGATTGTCAGTTAGGAAGTGAAAAAAAGTCAGGGTGTGACTGTTTGGATGGGGTTAGGCAAAGAAAGGGCGCATAAAAATGTGTCTAAAGCCATAGTGAGTGAGGAGAATGGGGAGAAAGTTAAATATTATCAGCCAAGTCAAATGGTGGTCAGTGGCAGATTAGTTTCAGTTCTAGTTATAAATAAAATACGCCTCAAACGTAGACAATAAACTTAAGTAAAAGAAAGATAAGAATCACGGAAGAGAAAGTGAGACTTGTGTGGTGGTGTTGTTGGTGTGTGTGTGGTTGGTAGTGAGTGAGTGGTGTGTGTGGACGTGTGCGTGTGGTTCGGGTGCAACTGCGATCGGTCGTGCAGTTGCAGTGCAGTGAGTGCAGTCAGTACTCTCTCTGTCTATTCTGTGTTGCAAGAGCTCTCCCTACCCGCTCGGGTTCGGAACCTTACGGGGGGTGACTCTAATGATTCCTAAGTGGTCACGGTGGTCACCCATCCTGAACATTGCTTAACTTTGGTGATATGACAGGAACCGGTACCGTCGGTGGTGTGTGTGTGTCTCCAACGTAAATTTACCGTACTCTCCTGGAGATCGAGCGCCAGAGTGCAGTGAGTGCAGTCAGTACACTGCAGTGCAAAGTACGCGTGACTGTGTGTGTGTGTAATGTTTTTGACTTTAATAAAAAATAAATAATAATGATAACAATAGTAGTCGTAATAGCAGCACAGAGCAGTCAGTAGTAGTAGTGCATAAAAATGCAACCAAGAAGAAGCCTGTGAATTGGACTTTAAAATCAATAAACAATAAGTGGTTCCATTACATTCACAATCAGGCTAATAAAATTGGGAAAGGTATGAATCATCTTATTCCCTCATGTATTAAATAGTGCAACTTTGTGTTATTCCAAACATTGTGTTGACGACATTTAAAAAATTAATTATTCCTGGCATTAAATGACCAAAAAGGTTGATATGCCATAAAAACCAAACACCAAACCAAGAGGAGGAAAAAAAGAAAGGGAAAAAGAGAATAAATAAGTATTTATACCATAGATATCTAAACTTAAACTTTTATATAAACTTATATATAATTTATGCTGTAGATATCTAAACCTATATATAAATGAAACTTTGTGTGTGTGTCTGTGTGTGAGTTCATTCCCAATGGACTCCCAAAACAGCTAAACTGATTTTCTTGAAAATTCACATAGTTGTACTTTATGCATCTGAGAATGTTCATTGATAGAATATCCATGATAAGTATTAATAATCGAAAAAAATCAGCTTCTCAAAGGAAGAGCGCCAATAAATTTAAGAGTAAAACCATGAAATTTGCAAATATAAACACATAACTGTGTCATGGCTCAGTCATAGTCTGCAAATTTGAATCCCACTTTGGGTTCAGAATGGTAACAACACACAATGCTGACAATTTGCATGTCAATAGACATTCTTTCAGTACAATTTTTAAGTGCTAAATCATAAAAATGACTTGAAAGATGCATGTGCTGCATTGAAAATGGTGAACATTTTTTCTTGTTTTTGGCCATACTTAACGTTTTCTGAGTTGCACAGGCTATGCTACTAGTATAAGAATAAAAATCAGAACAAAAGTCTAAATAACCCTATTAATGATTACTAAACCTTCTATCTCATAAATGCGCACAAGTAAAGAACCTTTGTCTATATGACAAAAACAATAAGAATAAAAGTGTAAATACTCTAAATAATGCAAGACAACTTGAATTTGAAAGCACTTTTGATGGATTTTTCACTAACATAGATTAACAGTAAAAGAAAGAAAATATTTCTTCAGTTTATGAATAATTTATCTTGATTGTAATGCAGGTCATATCCTATATACAGAACTCAAATAGTTTGAACTCTGAAGTAGCCCAAAGTAGTGGTAGATTCCAAACTAAGGGATGAGTGCTAAATTCAAGTTTATACCATAGAACTTCAATAGTTTGACTCTGAAGTAATCCAAAGTAGTGGAAGATTCCAAACTAATGGATGAGTGCTAAATTTAGGTTTATACCGTAGGACTTCAATAGTTTGGACTTTGAAGTGGTGCAAAGTGGTGGAAAATTCCAAACTAATAAATAAATGCTAAATTTAGATTTATACCATAGAAATTCAATAGTTTGGATTTCTCAGATTCAAATGGTGGAAAATTCCAAACTAATGGATGGATGCTAAATTTAGTTTTTGAACTTCAAAAGTTTGGACTTTGAATTACTCCAAGGTAGTGGAGGTTTTTAAAGTACTGGATGAGGGCTATATTTACAATTATATGTTTAGCATTGTTAAAATGATACACATAAGGGTTCTAAATTTGACATTAATTTAAAAAATCATAATAATTTGATTTATGCATTAGGAAGGTACAGTTTATAACTTAATGAATTTACAAATAATATTGCACATTTAAACTAAAGAAAATGATAGTAATGAAATAATGTATATATTTATATTTAAAAGATTGTGAATCAATATTTTATTAACCAGACTTTTGCTATGTTAATGAAATATTGATTCACAATCCACAATGTGGTTGATGAAAAAATAATGTTTATCAAAAACTAGCAGAATAGCTTGGTGTTGCCTGTGCAACTCAGAAAATGTTTGGCTTAGCCAAAAATCAAAAATATATATATGTATTTAAATCAAATTATAACATCATCATTCAACGCAAAATCTTGTATAACTTTTGACATAGTGCCGAACAGCTGTTTCAGTTTTATTGGATCTCACCAGTGACACACAATGTTGTTAACATTCCAAACCCCAAGTAGTATTTGAACCTGCAGACCACGTCGTGTTAAACAAACACTCTAATAACGAGCCCATGACAAGATTATATGTTCATAATAACAATTCTCATGCTTTTACTCTTGGTGCTACTGTACTTCCTTCTAGAAGCTGATTTGTTCAATTATCGATTTTTGATAATTATTGGGAGTATTCTAAAACAAAAGCTAGCTAAGAACACTCCAAGACACACTGTGTAAATTTTCAAGAAAATCGGTTCAGCCGTTTTGGAGTCTATAGGGAATGAACATACACACACACACACACACACACACACACACACACACACACAAAGTTTCATTTACATAATAAGTTAGATTATTATTCTAGCCATAAAATGTCTATAACCATAAAACCCAAACCATAAACCTCAAAAATTGCCACCTATTCTATGTTTTTATTTACAGTTTGTTTATATTACAACACAACAAACTTATAATACTTCCTGAAGTCTGACTATGATGAAGCTGGACATAATGTAACATTCACAACACATATGGTCCAGTGGTTATCATTATTTATTGATATAAATCCTGAGTGACAATCATCTATAGACTGCAGGATCACTCATGACTGCAAACTTAGGAATTTGTAATGAACTTGAAAACAAATAGACTTCAGGCATTACTAAGTGAAAATCCTTCAGAGGTTAAAGGTTAAAACTCTACTAGAAGTAATTAAAACTAAGAAAAATAGAAATTAACACTTCCACCAAAGCATGGCCAACTGAATAAAAGCAACCATTTATTAAACAATTTGATTAAATAACAAATCTTATTAAAAATCCTACAGTGGAGCCTTAGTTTGACATAAACGCCTCTAAGTTTGAGTTGAATGTCAGAGATTACATAAACCAAAACATTGTGGATACAAGAATCACGATGAGAATTGTAGCCTAAATAATCAAAACAACATAAATAATCAACCCTCATCCCCAAAATTATGAAATCTAATAGCAAAATGCATACAAGAATCAAGATTGTAGCCTAAATAATCAAAATAATATATATAATCAATCCTCATTCCAAAAATTCTGAAATAGCAAAATTTTGTTTATCTTTTTAATACCGATCAACCTTTTTGCTTATTTAATGCCGAGAACAATTATTCTATATAAACGTTCTTTCATCAACACAGTTATTAATAATAACACCAGATTCACAATTTAAACAATAACTGGAGGAAGTGTGGGGGTTTATACTTTTTTCAAAGGGTATTAGTGTAAATGTAAATGTGACAGAGTGACTAGGATTTGAAATGGAGTCTTACAATACTATCAATTGTCCCAAGTGAATATCTTTAAATACCAAAATGGGTATAAAAATCAGGATGAGGATAGTAGCCTCAGTATCCCAAATAAGATAAATTATAAATTCTTATCCTATAAATTCAAAAACATAATACAAAAATGGATGTAAGAATCAAGATGAGAATAATAGCCTGAATAATCCAAATCCAAATAATATAGATTATCAATTCTTATCGTATAAATTCTGAAACAAATAAAAGAAATCTTTGTGTATTATAGAGATGAGATGAATAGTCCAAATAACCCAAAATAATACAAACTGACCTCAAATCTTTTTAAGTTTAGTATTATTTCTTTTTTTCTCTCTTTTCAAACTGAAAAGACAAATACTTGGTGGAAGTGATATCATTTTCCTTCAGTTTTGACAAAGAAAACCTGATGAGGCTCTACCTCTTTATTTAGAAAAAGAATCCCACTGTCTCTTCCCTTCCTATCCCTTCTCTTACTACTCAAGTGAAATACCTACACACAAACTATATTTATTTTATGTTACTGTTTTTAATTTCCCTCTCAAGATATGAACAGGTTTTTTTTATTATTTTTAATAAAACCTGTTGACCGTCAAATCATTTAATTTTTTCAAAAATGAAATGTAATTAATTTGTTAGTCATGTTTGTTACTTGTGCAGTACAGAATGTAAGAAATAAAAAATAAAAAATCTTTAATTGATCCACCCATTTTTACCTGTGTATATAAAATATATTGAACATTACAAATAATGAATTGAGTTTAACCAGTGGCCCAGAAAAGTGTGAATCAAAGCATTAAAAGTAAAATCAGAATTTAAGTCATTTTTTTCATGATTAAATTTAAATAATCTCTCTTATATTGATGAATGATGTATATTTGTTTATTTTTTATTTGTATGTATTGTGTCACGCTCTGAAGACTAAAAGTGAATGCATGACAGTGGGTAGGCAGTCAGACTTGCTAATCGTAGCACACAAGTTTGAAATATATGAGTTAAATAGTGCATATTGTGTTATTTAAAAAACTATGTGTGGACAAAAAAAAAATGTTTATCAAAAAACAGTTGTTCTCGACATTAAATGGCCTGAAAAGGTTGATATACTGTGAAACTAAACAAACAAAGAAAACATGAAGCCCGCATAGAGAAATTTTTGTCATAATCTAAGAGATATAAACAATTTAAAATTATTGCATATGAAATTCATGAGTTGACAAGCTTGAAACTTTTTCAAAATCTATCTCTCTTGTAAATGTGTATTAATATATTTGTTTATTCTCTTATTTTTTTGTATTGTGTCACACATTGAAGACATTTTATATATATATTTATTTTTATTTTTAGGGGCTTTAGATGTTATGATTGGTTTTTATTATTCTTTATTTCATTCTTTAACACTAATTACTATGTTTTTTAATTATTTCACTAAGTTTTATGTGGTTGTTTTTTAAGGCACAGGTATGCTAGCCTGTTCTGTTCGTATAGTATATGAGCCCTGTAATGAGAATTATCTTTTGTTGTAATCTTATCTTATCTATAAAAGTGATGTTTTCTGTCTGTCTGTGAGAGGAACAGCCTCTGAAAAAATACTCTACCAATTTTGGGTCTAGAGACTGGAAATTTGATATATGGGGTATTCGGACTCATGGAACAAATTCAATTTGCTTTTTAGCCCGGAATATAGCTCTAAAGGGGGTTGAAATTAAAAAATTGGACCTTTGTGGGCCTCTAGCATCTGCTATGTGAAGCTACATTGTTCCTTAAGGTGTCAATACAACCACAGTTTACTAAAATAATGTTTGGCTTTCAAAAAATTAAAACATTTTTCTTAGAAAGAAAGAAAATCTTCAAATTACAAAAAACACTGATCAAAATCAGCCCAAAAGAGGTCACCAAAGCAACCCCAGCACCTGAGCAAGCCAGGCAATACTTCTAGTATATTTATATATATATATATATACATATATATATTGAGAAACTATTTAGAAATGGAAAACGAATTAGTATAGATATTAATGAGTAAGGAAGATATTTGATATGTGTGTGGGCGAGGGGACAGCAAAGTTGGAGGTGTAGTAAAAGCTTGAACTCAAGAACTGTATATGAGTTCAAATCCTAGTGAAAACCATACTTTCAGCTGTCTCAGGCAGATCAGGCTCATTAACTTGGTAGAGTAACTCATCTATGTAGATGTAAGGACAACACTGATTACAAAAATCTGGGTAATATGATGAGTACATAAAACTGGTCATGTGCCTAACTTGTTTTGGTTCTTGATCAAGTATATATATATATATATATATATACATATATATATGAGTGTGTGTTTGTTCGTATATGTGTGTGTGTGTATGAAAATATATATATATATAAAAGTAGAAAGAAGCATATTACTACTATTGTTATTTAAGTTTAGTATATTTAGGTAGACTATCATTATTTTGACGTATATCATTAAAAAGAATTTTGATTTTTGCTTTTAATATTTTTAATACAATTTTTTTCTTTTTTTCTGACAACAAACTTAGTTGCTGGGTCGAATGTAACTAACAAAAAAATGTCAATCCCTGAGGATGGTCAAAGTGGACTGAAAACATTTGGAAGAAGGCTTGGGAATTACATTAAGATACTCGACACAGTAACTAACTTTCTTGTTAGAAAACAAGAAAAAATTGAATTAGAAATATTAAAAAGAAAAATAAGAATTCTTTTTAATGAAATATGTCTGAATACTATTGTTCTATAGATTCTCATGTACGAAGTGTCTCTGTCAGAATTATCTGTTTAATGTTGAAATTGGATCCTTATCTTGTTTTTGTAGGAATACAACCAAGAGGCTTTGGTAATTTCATATCGCAGAACCTTGCAATGGGGAAGCGGTGGGGGTGTTAGGAAAAAAATTTCTCTTGTAAAGATGACAAAAACACATGAAAAGCAAATAATAATCATCTTTGTATATGTTGTTTAGTTTTATGGCACATCAACCTTTTTAGGTCATTTAAGGCCAAGAAAAATCATTTTCAAGAAACGTTAGTTTTTTGTACACACTTAGTTTTTTTGATTAACACAATATGCACTATTTAACCCATAGCTGGAGGGAATGTGGGGATTCATATTTCAAGGGTATTATTGGTCCATTTATGCAAACAGAATGACTAGGATTTGAACTCGCGTATTACGATTCCGAATTTCCACTGTCTATCCACTGTCCGAAGTGGACTTCACCTATATCTGTTGAATTGCATACTAAAATCTTTACAGTCATTTAATTCCAGAGTAAAATTTACACCCTAAAAAAAGATCTTATTACAATAGAATAATCACAGAGAAAACTCTTTTTTTTTGCTTTGCAGTTGAATACAAACACAACTATGTCTTTGTAGCCCTTCAACTTTTAAAAAATAACTTTAAAAAATAGGTTGCATTACTTTTAGAACAACTCTAGTTTGTGTATAAATTTTTCTTGATATTTAAAGGGAAAGATATATATATATATATACTGCGACTGCCACTTCTTTACAGAAGAAGTCCAACTCTAAAACCTGGCTGCACATGGATGAGATTGTATGTGGTTCCAAAGCTCCTCTCCAGATTTGCATACTGTGACACATACCTTACACATGGAATTCCTTGGTGCAGAATTTATTCTCCATGTCTTTTTGTTTGAAATCCCAAGTGGCAGGCTCTGTGGCTAATGTGTTCTGCTCTTTAAAAGCATATTCTCCCACAAATAGCACATGAGTATTCGTAATGGAGCCCTATTGGGACCACTTATATAAATATATATTTATATATATATATTATAAGTGAATGAACCATATCTATTTTTAAATAATGCCAATAAATAATTTGGAAATTTGAATATATATTTATATATATAAATATGGTTTATTCTCTTATAATACTGTAGGAATGTAGATTCCATTATATAAAAATATGAATCATCATGCCTTGTCTCAAGGATTATGAAAAACTATTTTTTTCCTGTTTATAATAATCTCAAAATAAAATTGTAAGGACAAACACATATGCACACCCACAGACACACAGAAAAACGCACACACACAAGAAATCTTCAAGCAAATAATGAAACTCTTTTATTAGAATATGATTTTAACTAAATTCATTTTATTTTGAATGAATGCCAAACAATATCAATTTAATTTATGCGATTTCCCTTGAAAATTATTCTTTAGAAAAATTTGTAAACTGACTTCATGAAAAAAATCAAATAACCCTGTCTTAACCTTTGCTATATAAATAACAATGATCACAAAGGCGAGAAACTGATAGTCACCAATGGTTGTTGACTCCATGTCTATGCTAATCAACTAAATTAGTAAATAAAAAGATTATTGATTTTTGTCTTGGCTTCTAATCTTGTTAGATTTAAAGCCATTTGTGTAGAGTGGCAAAAATTGTTTAATCAATGATAATCAATATTGATTTCAAAGAAAAAACAATTTAAAATAAAAAATAAAACAAATTTGTATAAATAGACTTAATTCTATAAGTGTGCATATAAACCACAAAACAGTTGTAATTCCTATGAGCAATAGTCATTCAAAATAAGATTAAAATGACTTGATTCTATTAGAGTACGTATAAAGGACAAACCACCTGTACTTCAAAATAATTGTAAAATGAGTTGATTAGTGTACTACCAGAAGAGCTTGGAATTGTCCACACAATTCAGAAAAATTTTGGTATGCGTTTATAATGGCAATTTTTACAGTCTTACTCTTAATCATAGTCATGCTCTTTTTTCTAGAAGCTGATTTTTTGAATTATTTATAATATCAGGAGTATTCCGAGACAAAACCTAGTTAAGAACACTTCCAAACAAACCTAGCTAAGAACACTTCCATATACATGAAGTACATCTGTGTAAATTTCCAAGAAAATTAGTTCAGCTGTTTCAGAGTCCATAAGGAACGAACACACACACACACGCACACACACACACACAAAGTTTCATTTATCAATAAGTTTAGATGTATAGAGGAAAAACCACTATGAACAATATTCATTCAAAATAAGTGTAAAATGACTTAATTCTATTCGAGTATGTATAAAGGAAAAAACACTTGTAATTCCTATGAACAATATCTATTCAAAATAAGATTAAAATGACTTGATTCTATTAGCATATGTATATACCATGTTTTTCTTATGAACAAAATCAAGACATATTTTTACAAGCCATTGCTTGTTTTGCTTGCTCATAACTGGTTCTTCTTAAATTTAAAACCACCAAAATTGTATTTAACATTCAAGTGTCAAAGAGAAGTGGGTGTTTTGGAATGAAATAATTGAGGATTGAAACTCTTATATTTAGTAGGTTTTCTGTTGTTTAAACTGAAAAAAAAAATGAACTTTTACTTTTATAATTGGTAGCAAGTAAACAAGAGAGGTAATAGCTACTTGAAATATATTGTAGTTTTAAATTAACACTTCCACTGTGATGTAATCATGACAAATGCTTCACTGCAAAAAGGTGTTTTTTGTCATATTTATGATTCTTACTTTTTAAACAAACCAAAAAAGAAAAGGGAAGGAGGAATTTCTTAATTGCCAAAGTTTAAGTAAATATTCATTGTAACTATCTACAAGTTACAGAAAAATGCAATTGCTACAGAGCTCATTAAAATTGCATTTAAATGTTTGCTTGCTTTCCCTTCAACTTTTCTTCTATTAAAGTAGAAAAATGATTGAAAAATCTACATATTAAAGAAAAACACAATTGCTACGAAGTCCATTAAAATCACATTTAAATTGCACTGCATTCATGCAGAATTACATATATACTTGGTTGAGCACCAAACCAAATTAGGCACAAGGCCAGTTTTATGTGTTCATTACATTTCCAGACTTTTTGAAATCAGTGTTATACAGACATACATTCTTTTAGCTCTTAACTGCTAAGAAAACATTTTAGACATTGATATATTTTGATATTTTTACAATACATGGATTAATGAATATTAATACCTTTATTCTGTGTAAGTTCGATAAATTAATGTTCGTGTCTAGATTCAACAGTCAGTAGATTGCGTTGGTTAGTCAACCACTATGGGTTCAGTAACAGATTGAGACTCCAACTCTTAGTACTCTTTATACACGCAACCATGGGCCACCTGACAATCTATGTCACAACTGCCTGCTTCCACATAACTAATGAAGCGGCAAATGTAGATTTATGTCCTTCTGTATAGAAAGTGTTAATATTGTTCATTAGAATTATGAGTGTTATGTCATTTCATATGAATTGTCATTTAATATGAAATGAAATAATCCAAATTTTGAATATGTGTTCACAGAAATAAAAGATCCGATTTTAGATCGATGTTAGTATGCTACTATATTAATCTAGATGGAGGAATTGAATTTAAAAAAAGTATCAAGTCTAGATTATCCCTTTTAAGCTACTTTTTTAGGTCAAACAAATAAAGACTAACACTGATTTTAGAGAGTCAAAATTACAAAGCAAAGACCATGTGTGTAGACTTTGGAATCATAATATGCATGTTCAAATCCTGGTTGTTCTGTAGTGTTCAGATTAGGGTTAATAACCTTGGGAAAGATATGTGTCTCTTTATCCCCTCCAGCTGTTGGCTAGTGCAAAAGGTATTGTTTAACCATTTTAAAAAGATTAAACTTGTGATTCCAATAAATAATATTTATAAAATAGTAAACCTGATCAGAAACCATGGTCCTTGTTATTTGGAATTATCCATTAACTCAGTATGGACTGTAACAATCTCTATATTATTCTTGAGATTAACATGCTCAGTAGGGAGATATCACACCATAATGTGAGACAACAGACTAACTTACCTATCGGATTTACTGACATTCCTTACATTCATTTTTCCGTTCAAATATATTCTACCTACCTAAACCCATTGTTTGTGTCTTTCTTAGAGACACTCTCTTAAGGCCACAACAGTCCTTTAGGCTGAGAGTTGAAGAACTGATATGAACCATTACCTAGAACTATTTGTAAACATTTACAAAGATGTACATCTATTTTTTGGACCGTTGTTCTCATCTTTATAATTGTTACCTTCACAGAATTTCAGCTAACAAACCCTTAACCATTTTATATGATTTAATAACTATTGCACATCTTCTTGATAGGGCCAGAGCATGAAAATATCATCTACATATCTGAGCCACATTGATGGCTTTGGTAGTGTTAATTCTAATGCCATTTCCTTAAAGTATTACATGTAGATACTTGCCAGTATTGGTGACAAGTGTGATCCCATAGCCAAATGTTCTTCCTGCCAATATGTCACTCCTATTTATGAAGTAGGCAGTTTCCACAGAGTTTCCGAAATTTTGTGAAAGTAACAATTATAAAGATGAAGACAACAGTCTGAAAAATAGATGTATAAATTATCAAACTTTGGGTATGGACCTGATACACTCCAACAATGGAAGATAGTAGAATGACTCAAGCAATAACTGAAATAAACTGAAGATGAGAACAACAGTCAAAACTGAAATAAACTGATAAAGATGAGAACAACAGTCCAAAAAATTGATGTACAAATTATCAAGCCTCATCTCAATGATTGTGCATCCATTTTTCAAACTATGGTTCTCATCTCTATCATTCCTACCTTCAGTTTTTGCTTCAGTCATTCTAGTATCTTCCATTGTTGGATTGTTGTCCTCTTTATAATTTATAATCTTTATAATTGGTTTTGAACTGGAAAAATAGCTGCTAACTGGTTAAAATTTAGAATTACAAAAAAATTCATCAAAGCAACCCCCAAGCAAGCCTGATAAATACTGCTAGTACTATATAATACAGAGCAAATACAGAATGGAACCCAGCAGTAAAAAGATAAACACAGTATTTGTCTATCAACTGGATGCAGGATGGGTGCATTTAGCAAGAGATATTGTCCTTACAACAGAGATGTAAAAACACATCTCAATGTAAAAATGCATCTCAATGTAAACGTCCATTGTTTTGTTTCTTTCATAGAATCAATAAAGAAAGAATCTGTATGTGTATGTGTGTGATTAGCATACTGATGACCTGGCAAAGGTTGAGCTGGCTCAACCATTGATCACACACAAATTCAATGGCAAGTCTCATAGGAATTTGAGATTCACAAGTGGTCCCCAGCTGCATGCATATCCCAGTTAAAAGAGTCACTATATAATCCATAGCTGGAGGGAAATGAGGATTCGCACTTTTCTCAGGAGTATTAGTCCACAAGTGAATATGATGTAATGACCAGGATTCAAACATGCATACTTTGAATACAGAGACTGATCATCTAAGTGGCTTCTCAAAGAAAGAATTGTTGTAATTTGTTTGTTTTTTCATTCACAAAATAAATATAATATATAGGTGAAAGGAAAATAACTGAACATCATTTATAAGAGTTGCTTCCTTTTCCCTCATTAAGAAGTAACTTACTCTCTGAAATTTCTATTCATATGAAAGCACTTTTCCGCATTTTGTACGGCGTGAAGTGGAAGTTGTTGAACCCTAAAAAAAAGTCTAAAGCCTCCTTTCCCGCCTAGAATACAAACAAAAAAGTTAATGTGAAATTTTATGGACAATTGGGTTTGACTGTAACCGCATTAACCCTTTTCCCACGTTTTCTTCATTGTTTTTTTTGTTGTTTTTTTTTGTACATATTTTGGAAGTTTACTTATGAATACTCCCCCATAAACACAACGGATGTACTTGTGAAATTTAAAGAAAATAGGACTTGGCTGATATGAAAAATTAGTCAGTGTGGATTATGCGACCCTTGTCTACGACCCCCTGTTATTGATAACGGTTATGCACAGATGCCAATTGTATTAGTTATTGGTTCAATCAATGGTGTGTGGTGACTGGTGATGTGTGCTCATTTTTGCATGGGCCTTTTAGTGGGAAACCAACTGCGGTGTGCGACCGTTTCTTAAGAAGGGGTGGCCGCATGCAACTGGATCCACTATTCCACTCACAACGCGAGTAGTAACCCTTTTCCTAAAGTTTCTAGGAACTCCCGTTTTCCGTTTCAAATTTTCCTAAATTCCGTTTCCACTTTTAGAAAATTCCATTTTTTCCAATTTTACATTTGCAAAATTTGGTTTTCTTTTTGTATTATGCTTATTGATTTTTTGATACTTTTATGAGAAAATTAAAGCAATTGAACAAATTTTTATGCAGAAGAAAAAGTAGTTCAAAGTGAAATGGATTATAGTTTCTTAAATAAGTAACTAAGTTTTGAAATATTGGTTTATTCATAAAATTTAGAGTGAAATCACATTTCATAGGTTTGGCTAACTTTTCTATTTGGCTAGTAAATAAAAATATTTAGTTGTCAAAGGTCAAGTAAAATTTGTCCGTAGAGCTATGAAGTATTATATTAAAAGAAAGAAAGAAACAAATGATTAATTTAACATGCAAGGCTCTGACAATTTCAATTTTAGTCGACCTTTGACTACTAAATATTTTCATTTAATAGCCAAATAGAAAAGTTACTAGCCAAACCTATGAAATGTTATTTCACTCTAATCTTATGAATAAACCAATATAATTGGTATTTAGTACATTGTTCTATTTTCTCTTCTATCAAACCCTTTATTGTTTAAATAATTTCACTTTGTTCGTTTTATATAAAAAAAAGTTGAAAAGACATTTTCTCACTCAGTATTTGAAAGGTTGTCATTGAAAAAAACAGTCGCCAAAGAATAAGTGTTTTATTATTTTTGTCGCCACCTGGAAAAATAACCAATCAATTCCTCAAAGAAAAATAAACGACGTTAAAGGTTTAAAACGTAAAATAATTATTGATTCATAAAATGAATTCAAAAATTGCATTAAAACAATTTTTTTTTTAAAATTGAAAAAATTATTTGAAAAGTTAAAAATTTCTTGACAAAACAAAACACAACACAGACATTGAGGTCAAAACTTAGATTAAGTAAAGTGAAGTACCCTACCCTGCCCCGGTCCTGGTCGGCAATCCTAAAAAAGCTATCGGCTAGAGAGAAGAAAAAAAGGAATTGTCTAGAAATTCGCAGTGGCAGTACTTACTGGGAATGGGACGATTCAGTGCAGCCCATTCGGCGCGGCCGTTTCGGCGCGGTCCATTCGGCGCGGCCGTTTCGGCGCGGAATACGAAAATGTGTCAACCACTCCAGTTTGGTTAATTATATTATAATTAATTATTTTAATTATGAAAATAAATAATTTTGATTAATAAAAATAATACGAAAATACGCGATTGGGAGTTTTGTCTGATTTTTTGCAAAACTCTTTTTGGTTAATCATTTTCTAATTAAGTTTTTTTTATGACTAATTGACTTTTTAAGGATTAAAAACTTTAAATTTTAAAAGTTGAAAATAAAATAAGCGTGGCAG